>JAAGNO010015908.1:0-22518 GCA_033439905.1 Ceryle rudis
CCCCTCTTGGGCCTCACACCACCCTCCCGGGGGCGAGCCAGCCCCGGCCCATACCTGCTGCACCTCCAGCTCGGTGTCGGGCTGCAGCCGCCCCGGTAGCTGCGCGGGGAAGGTGCTGCGCGGCAGCAGCACCGTATCCCGATACTGGGAGTCCTGCCGGCTCTCCGCCGCGGGCTGCCAGCTGTTAGCCTCGGAGGCAGCAGAGCGCGCCCAGCCCCACGCGACCCCCGCCCGGGCCCGCAGCCCGACCCGGCCCCGGGCCAGCGGCGGTGCCCGCCAGGCCCTAAACATTCTCAGCGGATCCTTGCGGCGCGCGAGAGCGAAACACTTCCGCCTGTGCTACGGCAAGCGGAGGGGCGACGACGAGCAGCGAGAAGGGACATATCACGCAGCGACGCGTTTTTCTCCCCACCGCGGAGGCCTCCGACGGGCGGGTAAGGGGAACAGGAGTGCGCTCCAGCCCTCCTCAGAGCCGAAAGGACTTGGCGCGTTTCGCGCTCATTTCTGTAAAAGCGATGGCACCCCCTCTTCCTTCCAACCCGCTCCCGGGGCGAGTTCTTCCTGGAGATGCCGCAGAGCGGGCGGCGCCTGCAGGGGCGGCCGGGCGCGTCGGAGGGTGACGGCGCAGGTCGGGCGCTGCTGTGGGAGCTGAGCGGCAGGGTTTGGACTTCGGTTCCGGTTTCTTCATCGTTTAGCAACGGGAGAGACAGGAAGGGCTCTGGGCGAGCTGAGAGCGCCCCGCACTCTGCTGATAAGCGGTGGCGAGCTGAGAGGAACAGCGCTCCGGACTCAGTCGCCCCAGGAGCGCAAGGGACGCTGCGGAGCCCCAGGGGTCGGACGCGCGGCGGGAGAGGGTGAGTTACCCGTGAAACCCGGGGAGAGCTTTTCCTGTCACTTGCCGCCACCGGTTTCACGTTACGCCACGCTCAACTACGTGCATTAAGAGAGTACCGTTCATAAAGCTGGCTGGCCGGACTGCGCTGCCGGCCCTGATTACAAGAGACTCAGGAAACCAGAAGCAGGCATTATTTGTTTTTATTTAATACAAGCGCTAAAGGCCTCAAAACACTTTGGTGAAATGAGGTCGTGCAGCCCTTTCCCACTGGAAGCCTGTAGGTGAACCCCAGTGGGACCCAGGCATTCCCACTCCCCGCCTGTTGCTGATGGGTAAATACTATTTCCCTATGCTACGCAGAAGGATAAAGTTTATCTTTTACTAAATGTGAGCCAAAGTTTATTGTACAGAAATAGGGATCTGTAGTCTCTTGGGTTTTGCAGCATTCAAAGGGAAAAGTCATAGTGTAGCACCTGCAGTTAAAGGCACGCTGTGTGCAGTGTCCCTTTTCTGTTTTCACCTGGTGGCAATATAAATTTGGAAAAGGGATGTCTGCAGAAAAGACACTAAGATAGCAACATTAACAAATCCTTCATACTTGCTTTTTATAAATTAATTGCAGCCATCCTGTAACATTTAAATAGTTCAAAGTTAAAATGTGTAAGAACTGGAGAACACATTTATCTTAGTAGACATCAAAGCAGACTGATTTGTCAAGCTGAGATCATTCAGTGATGAGGTTGCTAGACAAGGAGAAAGGATGGAGGGTCTCTGGAGGACAAGGTATGTTTTGCAAATAACACGCAGATTTAAGTTGAGGAATAGCTGCTATGCAGTCTTTGTAAATTGTACGGTTTTGTAAGAGTCAAACTTGTTTGTCCAAAGCAAGCAATATAGTCTTGAATGTATTGTGGAACTATACATTAGACATTGCCCTCATCAGAAAGAATGTGCCATGAACTTATAAACTAGTTAGTTTGAGATAAAAAGTTACAGAGATGAGAGACTTTACGCCAACTAACACACAGGCTTATCTAATCGAAAAGGTCCAACACACCACAAAATGTTCCACAAAGGAGGTGCAGCTCTGTAAAAATTTAAGGCACCTTTTCCAGTGATAACATACTTCACACTTCATTAGTTACTCCGTTGAGGAGGAGGGCATGTTGAGCCTCCCCTTTCAGTTTCTCTTAATAAATCTGGATTTTCATAAGACTGACTTAAGGTTTGCTTTCAGGTGTAGGTTCACTGTAGAAAGAAAGTATATTACTTTGCCTTAAGAATGTCCAAGAAAAATGTGCCCAAGAACGTGTGGTCAAGCTTCAGGAATGTAAGACAGCTGCTGCTGTTCTTGTTTCTTCTTGAAGAGAGAAATGTTCAACTCTGCATTTTGGTTTTCAGTCATCATTTTGGTTTTGTCATGTTTTTTGAGTCTTTTGAAACAATGCAAACATCAAGTAAATCAATCCTTTAAGAGAATTAAGTTTTAACCTCATTTTATGAAGCAGGATCAAATGTTCAGTAAAGGGTTAAATGAATAATAAGCTGAGCATAAAATCTTAATTATCTTCAGAGCTCAACTCTTTAACTCAAACTTCCCTTCTAATATGCTAAATTTTTTTACTCTCTCAAAAGCACTCGTATTTCATATATTTTTGCTTTGGTATAATTTACATTAAATTTTCCTTCCTGTTAACTTGTTTCACCTGATGGTATATACTTCAAATAGCTTGTCTTCCCATGTGTTGTGACACATTTGCTCTATGACTTTCAGTTGTTTGAGGGCTGCTTTTTGCCACAGGTAGTGTTTTCAACATTTTCTCTGTAACCATTGTTACCAGTCCGAGATAGCCCACATGTGAGCTTCAGGCATGGACCTTGGCTATTTTACAGGACTCCAGAGCACTTTGCTCCCATCCACAAGCAATAAAAAATAATTAACAGTAGCAACTCAGGCTTTTCAATCTACTTACACAATCACTTTACTCTTTCAGCTTCAGAGATCTTCTGACAATAAAGGTACCTGTTCAGTGTTTCTAAAACGCTGAAAAGGTTCTTGAACCAGCTAAATTTAAGACTGACACTTCTAACATTGCTGTTTGCCTGATGCAATCTGAGCTCACATCAATATAATCCACAGTAGCTAGCCTTATCACCTCATTACACTAGAAATCGCCAAGCAGATTTCTCAGGAAAGGAGCAGTATCATATCACAACCTATTGCCACTTATAACACTTGATGTGCTTGCTGCCAATAGTGATTGTGAGGGAGGCCAAATATATAGTCTTCTAACTGGTGATTAATGAATTCCTCTATTTTTTTCTTTTCTATCTCTGTGCGTTTACTTGCAATTCTATCATACTGTAAGCCAAAGCCAAAAAGCATGTGATTTACACAGAAAAAAAACTGTTGGGAAAACATCAAAAGCAATTAGCTCTGCATTTGAAAGAATATAGCATGGTTAGCAATACTTCTTTTTCCTGAGGTAGAGAAAAGCTGGGAGGAATGGACGACAAGAACGATAGGACATGCAGTGTTGAAGGGAGTAAGGGAGATGTAATGGATTTCCTTAAAGAAATCAAGAGAACTTTTAAGAAATACAGGAAGGATGGTAAAATTTATACGAACAGACCTTCGCATACAAGTGCAGTGTTTGCAGTACCTGTGTGTCATTAGCCTATTTTGTGTCCACAATTAGGCCATCTACAAAAGTCTAATTTATACTTAAAGAAATAAAAATAGTAACTGAAGTTGCACTTGTCATCCTGTCTGGTAGCCTTGTATTTGAGTCTGGGCACAAACCAACCTTGTAGGTTCAGTTCTGAAAAAATGAACTTGAATCTACAATGAGCATTGTGTGTAGACTACACTTTTTCTTAAAATTTCTGATAAAGATTTGATGCTGCTATTGTTTCTTGCCAGATTTTATTTTAATGAGAAAAAGGTTCACTGTCAGGCAGAGCATATGTATTTGAAATCTCTAAAATAGCTTTATATCCCTGTGTTTGTTGATGGTGTTTTTCCAGTCAAAACTCACTTGGTTACTCTCACTGGCACTTGCCTACTTTCCCCTTCCCACTCAGCTTAAACTGTATCTGTTTGGAATGCAATGTAAAGTATTTTCCTTCTTGTCCTCTCTTGAAGAGAGAAATGTTCAACTCTGCATTTTGTTTTTCAGCATTCAGCATGGCTTCTCCAGCTCTACTCATGCGTGTGGTTGCCTCTGCATATTCTGTTGCGGAAAAAGCTGCAACTATCGTTAGAAACGTAATGGCTGCAGGAGATCTAGGGATAGTGGAGAAGGTATTACTTTTACTTTGTTCCAATTTAATTTCTCTTATTGACACTGAATTAAGTAGAGGTCATAGTGGTATTTTGAGAATCAGCAACTGGGGAAGGAAGTACAATCCTCATTTCTGATACAAGGAATATTCCTTATTCAAGGTTTAAAAGAGCACAGGAGCAGTACTTTTTGACAGTATTCCTAATACTATTCCAGTGTTTTCATTCAGTATTTTTAAAGAATTTTCAGACACTTAAAAATGACACTGTTTGTCTTGATTCCCCTTTGGATAGCATGTCAGAATTCATAATAATGTATCCTTCCCATTCATTTCCATACCTATGTTCTAACATCTGCAGTACAGTTTAAAGTACTGCGCCACTGATGAATTTTGGATTAGGATAAATTGCTGCTTACTTTCTTAAAAAAAAGAACTTTAGATTTTATTGTAAATCACAGGTTTCAAAATAAATTTTTAGCTTCAAATTTAATTCTAAACAGAAAACAAATGCAATTAACAGTAATCTGCATCATTTCCTGTTAGCAGGCTGCGCTGATGAGCCAGGATCAGCCAGTACTGCTTTGAATACAGTACTAAAATAGGTGGAGTTAACTTCTGAAGCTTAACTTCTAGTTTTACAATTATGTCACAATATTACGGACTGCATTAAGTATCTATATTATTTTTGTTCTTTACAGTGAAATAATTGCTGGTATTTACATATTTCTCATAGTAAGCACTTTCAGTCAGTTGTGAAGAAAAACCTGATCCCATAGGACTTCTATTGTCAGTTCAGATGGTGGATGAGCAATTGGTCAGTTATAATTACCGCTACAAAAACTTTTTATTTTTGTTTGCAAGTTTTTATTATTCCTTTTTTTTCCTGAACAATTAAAATCAGGTGTATGGGGAAGGAATTAAAAAACCACCTGGAGAGTAACCGTCTGTGTTTTCAAAAGTACTTAGATGCATAGCAGGGTTCTCAGACACATTTAAGTAGAATATACTCTCCCACATAACCTGCTTTTCAGTTCTTGGAAAAAACTAATCCAGCTTTAATACAAGAAAGCCTTAAAATACTTGCATCCAGAGGTGCAAAGGAAGCACCATCTGTACTTTGATTAACCCATTAATTTTAACTACATAAACAAGTTTGATTAAGTTTATTTTTTAAGAGTCCAGTAAGGCTAAGGTAGTTTTAACTAAAACTAAATGCTGCCTTTTATCTGTTTAATTTAGTTTCACTTTAAAAAAATGTATGTGTGTTGATGTTATTTCTCAGTAAATCAGAAATTCATTGCACAAAAATTAACTGCTATAAAAACCCCAGGAAATTAACACATTTTAAGCTCTGTAATGTATTGAGTAAATAATTTTAAATATAGTATAACAGAAGTGATCAAAAGTAACAGGTGATACTGATTCTAAGCAAGACTGGTTACACAAACTTATTTTTATTTTTTAATTAATACTACAATCATACAATATTAGATTGAAAACAATGACCAAGAGGTTCCTGTTTGAGGGACTAGTGATCTCGGAATTTCTGCAAGCTTGTTTTCAAAGGTGGCTGGTAAAGAAAGAGGAAGAATGCAAGAGAAATAACCTGTATGTGCCTCTGCTTTACAGTTTGAAGGGAATAGATGCACAAAACACAAAGTTCTGCTTCTCATCATTCATCCTCTTTCTGCAGCCAACAAATATCAAGCCCAATTCCAGCTGGCCTTATTGAAAGCTTAAGAAAAGCTAGGAAGATAATGTTCCACCTTTTCTCTCAACACATTGACCTCCCATCCATTTATCTAGATGAGGAAAAATAGTTCAAGGACAGATGAATTTTTAGCTAGCTCCTCTCCTCCCTCTCCTGATGGGCAGTTTTATTTTCCCCAGTCACCATTTATATTGCTTCCCCTTGTAGCATTTTTACTATTATACTAAAATACTATTTTTTTTTTTTTGCCGTTAACATCTTAATTTTCGCTTTTTCCTCTTGTGTTATATCTGGGTTTGCACTTACATCCATTTATTCTTTATGTACTGTAGTGTTTGGACAAATACGTACTCAGCATGACTGCAACAGTGCATGAGAACACTGCATGTAAATATTGTTCTAATATCATAACAGTCTATCTTAGCTGTGGGGTGTACAGGGAAACTCTGGTGCTTTCAACTTTTATCCTGCCTCTTTCAAGATCATTTACTAGATTCAAATTAAGAGTTCTTTTTCATTACAAGGTGGTATTCTGAGTGGTATATGGGCCATTTTACCATTTGGTGTTGTTTTGTTGTTGCTGCTGTTTTGAAATACACAAACTCCTATCCCTCCTTTGGCAGACCGGAGCCAATGACTTGCAGACCAAAGCCGATCGGCTGGTACAAATGAGTATTTGTGCTTCCCTGGCACGGAAGTTTCCGAAGGTGACAATCATAGGAGAAGAAGTAAGTATGAAATAAGCCAGGTACTAAGAATATCCATTCCGTGTCATCTTTTCATTGCATTAGCTTTGTCAAGTAAGCTGCAAGCACATTCACAGTTCTAAGGCAAATTGAGGTGAGTCCAACACCTTCTTCTAATAATTTGGAGAATCCTTTTGTTAGGAACTGTCCACTGATGAGGTAACTGAGGAATTAATTGAAGATGGCCACTGTGAAGAAATACTCAAGAAAACCTGTCCTGCTCAGTACACAGGAATAAAAGAGGAAGAGGTAATGTGGTTCTATTATACATATGTCTTCATATTTTACACTGTATTGCTGATTTTTTTTTTAGCTGAGAATGTGTTAAGAAAAAAGATTATTTGAATATTTCATATTTTCTTTTTGGTTTGAAAACTGAAATATAGTCATGAGAATCATACATCCAGAGCTGGCAATGCTGCATATCCCTGTGTGCAGTAATGGGAAATGGAAATTTGCTTTGTAGAACTTGTGATTCAAGCTAATTTGGAAGGAATCTACTTTGGACATAAAGTAATGTCATTTCCACGTTCATTTTAAGCCCTCATATCTATATTAAGGTATTTGCTGAGAAGTTCCAGTCAGTTTTTAAGCTTTTTTTATATAAAATACTATGATAGGCTTCAGAGATACCATAATGTTACACATTTGGATCTCTGTTTCCTTACTGCCATAAAAGATCTGCAGTGAAATACATACTTTGCATTGCAATTAACATTCTGTATTTGTTAACTTTCCTTTTTATTTTTTATTTTTAAAGCTTGTCATATGGGTTGATCCCTTGGATGGAACCAAGGAGTATACTGAAGGTTGGCTTCTCTTTTAATTCTGCTGATTCAAAAAATTCTAGCAATGTAATAAAGTAGCATGTACATGTAGATAGTTTTATGACAGAAGTTACATAAAATACTGTTTCATAAGGCTGATGTTTTTTCTGTACATTTTGAACTCTATGGAATATTTTTAATCATTCCATTCAGAGCTAACCAGTATTGAGTATTTCTGATGAGCTGAATGCCCACCAGTTTTTATCATTTCAGGGAGCAAAGGGTTACCTTTGATTCCTGGCAGGTTGTCTTAAGATTTTAGTCAAACTTAAAATTTCGCATATACTTTGCATTGAATTGACAGCAATAGACTCAATTACATTTAGATCTTCCTCTTCAAAGACCCCAAATGCCACAGCTGTATTTGTAGCCATTTCAAAGTAAAACAACAACTTCATAAATCATAATTCTTCAGTTTGGGGGAAAAAACTGCAAAGCCTAATTGGTATCCATAGAAACAGACCCTGAAATGAAGTTTTAAAAAAAAAAAAAAAAAACAAACAAAACCCAAACAGAATAACCTACACAAAAAATATGCTGAAACCTCACTTAAGACTCCTGCTGCATCTTTCAGTTTATTAATGTGAAAAGTTTTAGGCAGGTTTTTTTTTTTCTGTTTTTACATAAAAAGATATACAGGTGTCAACAAATTGCTAGTTTTGAATACCATGAAAGAGTTCACACCACAATTACAAAAGAATGTTATCATATACTTCTATCTATTTAGTTGTACCTTTAAACTTCTCTCTCATTATGTGTTAATTATAACATAGTTCTATTAGGAGAATATCTGGGGCATCTTTTTTGCAGACCTCAAGGTGAAATCGCTAAAAAATTTATTACCAGCCAAGCTGCTACACCTGAAAATCCTGATTAGTATTTGCATTTTTAAGACACCGCCCTGCATATCAATTTGTGGACTTTTACTGAAGGCTTTTATGTATCTATACTATTTTTTCAAGCATAACTGCATTCATATTATTTCTCTACAGGTCTCCTTGACCATGTAACGGTTCTTATTGGAATTGCTTATGGAGGCAAAGCAATAGCAGGAGTTATTAATCAACCATATTACAACTATGAGGTATTAAATGCACTGATTTGTTTAAAAACATTAGGTGATTTCTAACTGTTACTTCTAAGCCATTTCTAGTTAGCACACTTTCAACTGGAAAGCAGCGTGTAGTGGAGTTAATGTTGTAGTACAAGGTGGCATTGTTTTTACTAAATATATACAGTTCTGAGTGTTGGTTTACAGGAGTTGAATCTCAGGGACCTACCAACGGCCATACTGAATCCTGAGGCTTGTGTAATACACTGATATAGTATATATTAGATATATACTGTACATGTTACTACAGTACATGTAAAGTACACACTGTAAAACAAGTACAGATAGGTGTTTTTGTAGTGTTTGCTAGGAATTCTTTAGTAAATCCATGCAATAGTTGCATTTGTGATGTGTGGTAACATCCATAAATCTGCAGCCTTAAATAAATCAAGCATACCTGTCACTGACAGCTGGGTTAGAGTGCATCAGGCCAGGTTTCAGGTGTAAGTCCTGGATGGTCCTGATGGTCAACCTACAGGCATTTCCACATATAGACAGTATTTCAGTACTATCAATGAGGTGGAGAAAACACTTATGATGCAGCCTGATTAAACATACTAGAATTTAAAGAAAAAGCTCTTGAGTTAATGTAATATATATCATCAGCTGATTCTATATGTTCTATGTGATATGTATAACAAAATACTTAAGACATTTTCAGTTACAAATTATGCCTGAAGTACTGAAACAAACAAATATTAATGTGTCAGTCACTGGAGGCAGGATATAATGCACAACCACAATGTCACAGATAAAAGGATAAATGATGTCATTGCTTTAGAGAGAGAGCACAAATTTCTCACTCTGGGCTATAAAGTAGTTCTTCTTAAGTGCCATTGTTTAAATGTATAATCCAGTATTAATACTCTCTGATAATCAAAGATGTCTCTGGGTTCTCCTTTCCATTTGTGCTTTAAATGCTCATGACTATGATTAACCATTACCTGGACCTCTGTACTGTTTTTGTAGGCAGGAGCTGATGCTGTGTTGGGCAGGACGATCTGGGGAGTCCTGGGCATAGGTGCCTTTGGATTTCAGCTCACAGAAGCACCCGCTGGGAAACACATCATCGTTACCACCCGTTCCCACAGCAGTACCCTGGTGAATGACTGCATCAGCGCCTTGAACCCAGACAGTGTCATCAGAGTTGGAGGAGCAGGAAACAAGGTATGAAAACTCCAAATCTTTTGTTTATAGTGGGAGTTGGTACCTTTGGAAAAAGAATTTTTAAGGAAATCATTTGCTTACTTGCATGAACATACAGGAAACTTTCTCCTTCCCCAGCATAACTTCCCTCCCTAGCATTCAGTCTGCTGTGAGGTACAGGAAATTTGGTACAGGTATATTTGTAACAGGGGCCGTGCTTGGTCATGGCTGAGGTCCTCAATATTCTGAAAAGGCTATAAAACCAGAAAAGAAAAAGTTGTAAGACCAGAATGATTAAATGGGAATTCAGTTTAATCACAATTACTAAACATTTCCTCCTGTTCATGTTAATGTGGCTCTTGTTCCAACTACCTAGCACCACATATGAAAGGATGAAAAAAAAGCAGCACACAGTGATACTTCCTTTGTAAAATGTCTGTGTACAGGGAATGCTGATTTGCTGGGTTTTAAACCTTAGTTTTGTCATGGCTGTCAAAAACAGACCCTCCAATCTTTTTTCTCCGATGAATGCAACATTCAAAATGGCAGCAAGAGAATATGGAGGTAGTTTCTACTTTATTTTTCAGTATTTGTACAAGATGGGAATTCTTGATTCTGAAAGTAAAAGCAGATTTTTGTTCTATATACTGCATTTTTAACAATCAAAAATAGATCATCCAGAATGGTAACACAGTATAGGTTTCTAAATCTTAATTATTGTTTCTTCTACTGTAGGAAAGACAATGGCTGGTGTTCCTTTTCTGGCCCTAAGTGCATAGAAATAAGCTATAGAATAACCTGTTTCCTGGTGTTATTTTTACGCATTCCTAATTTCCTAGGTCTTTTGCACTAATTGCCACTCTATCTGTAACAGATCATCCAACTTATAGAGGGCAAGGCATCTGCTTATGTATTTGCCAGTCCTGGGTGTAAGAAATGGGATACGTGTGCACCTGAAGCTATTCTACATGCTGTGGGAGGTATGTTAATAGCATTCAAAATTCCAAGATAAGTGAAACTGCATCAATGTAAAGTTACTTATACTTTTCATAGACAAAAAGTATTTCTAAACATGTCTTTGGAAAGAAACATGACAATGCATATGCATTTTTAAATAGTCACAATTCACAAGGAGCTTTGAGCCTTTTAAAGAGCAACCCCAAAAGGACAGCAAATTATGCTCTGGAAAACATGATAGGATCTGTTTTGTCCTGGACTAATATAGTCAGTAACTGCCAAATAATTAGAAAAGCCAAATTCCAAAATTTGGGGTATATTAATTTTAGTATTTTCAAAACAAATGCCTTTCTTTTTTCTGTTGGCTACTATTCCACAAGCAAGGATAGCAGGCTTCACTCCTTAACTCCTTTGCATTCTCTGGCGTTGGTAACTGGGATAGCTTTAAACAGGTTAGCTGAAGCACAAAAAACCTAACCAAATTGGGGCAGCACAGTGCTGTATTTAGCTTCCAAATGTAGCTATGTCATGGTTCAATTAGCTTGCATAAAGATCTCTGTTGCTCTTGCTAAATCATTTCTAGAAACTCAATTCAGACCAGCTGAGGCATTTCTATATTATGTTACTTGGTCATATAGACTTACCCTGGCTTTTACTTGAATTGAAGATTTTCCTATTTGTCAATGGCCAATATAAAAACTACTCAGGAAGCATTTTAATTAATTCATAAGAGAGGTGGTGTTTTCCTTTTCGTGAAAGAAAATCTGGTATTTGATTTCAGTCAGTAAAACACTGTGCACTTAAACTGGGAGCAAAGCTATTTCACATCTGAAGACAGGGATGTGTATGCCTGTTTTATTTAGTTCTATGGCTTGTACTAATAGAATAGATTATCTCTCTCCAACTGCTATTTGCTGAAATATTTTTTATTCTCTTTTTTCCTTTTTTTTTTTTTTTGCAGGCAAGATAACAGATATCCATGGAAATTCATTTCAGTATAACAAGGAAGTAAAACACATGAATTCAGCTGGGGTCCTTGCCACTTTGAGAAATTATGACTATTATGCCAGTCGTATTCCCAAGACGGTTAAACAGTCTCTTGTGCCGTAAAGCAGTAACGTATCTTCACCTTGGTATAGAAGGCTGAGAAAGTGAGCTTGGAGAAAAAGAAAGATGACTAAGCTTGAAATTCTGTTTCATAGAATCTGAACTGAATTTTTACATTGAGGTGTTCAATAATTTCAAAATTACATACAGAATCTCTAGGTATACCTTGGATCGGATTGTTTTTCTGTGTTCAGCAGTCAACATCAAAACAGTCATATTTCTTCAATAGTTGTTTCCCTATTCTTTGGGAATATTCATTCTTCGTGACTGGTTAATACACTGCTAATCATAACACTACAATCCACAAATTGTCATAATATTCAGGGCACAAAATCAAATTAAGTCATTTACCTGATCTTACTCAATGTTTTTGTTTTATGTAATCAACAAGAATTTATTATGTTAAATACAAATGGACTAAGAATTTGCCTGGATGGATCAGCCCATTTATTATAAAGTTGACAGTTTTGATCTAGAAGTGAATCCTTGAATTTTTTGATCAGCACTCAGTTTGGGGTTGGACAAGATTGCTATTTCTGGTGAACTGGGTTGCCTTGAGTTTTGCGGGAGGCAGGACACAGTCCAGCTGCGACTCTGACATCTCAGATCGGGGTTCCTGAATCACTGAATCCATTGAGGATCAGTGAAACATTAATACAATTATATACCATTAATAAGATTCAAGACACCTCAGTTAAGAAGCCAAGGAGACATCAACAGAGGGAGTTGTTGGCAGCACCTCTCATGATCTGAAATCCCTCTTTCGGGGTTTATTCCACCCCAGTCTTGGAGAGCTTTGGGCATCCTTGGTCCCTTTGTCATATATAGGAACAACAGAAATGCCAGAACTTTAAATTTTTCATGTCCAAATTTTGAGAGAAATGAAGTCCAGGTGCCTGTCCAACAGCCCCAAGAGTTGAGAAACCTGATGCTACTACTCGCTCCTGTGGAACACAGGCATGTTAGGGGAGGGGAATGAGCAGGTGGTAAGATCACCTAAAATGAACTTAAAAACTGGAGAGCCTGTTTCAGTCAGCTTTCCTACAGGTGTGGGGCTTAGGAAAGCAGGATTCAACTGTTCAGTCCACTTGAACATGAACACATAAGAACAAGTAGTAAATTACATATGACTAGCTAAAATTGGCTGAACTGAATCCAAGCTGACTTTAGGATTCTGGAGTATCTTGAACCACTGGGGCACCTATGCACTCGGTTTTCTCCAGATTTTTTTTGACCCAAGACCCTCGCTTGCAAATTAAGGAGTTGTAGGGCCTTCCTTTCCCTAGCAACATGACACATACTGAGGCACACCCTGAGGAGATGCCAGTTTCAATGGACAACACTGTGCTTTTCTTGGTCTCTGCGTTCATAGACTATGAGTGGCATATGTCAGGATCTCAGGCTTGGGGTGCCAGGGAGAGGGCCTGAACTTGGCAGCTTGCTTACATAAAGGCTGAATGCCTAAGCTCTCCCAGCCTGATTTTTCTTTTGCCTTAACCTCTGCTAACACCAGGAACAGCAAAGTAGCCTGCAAGTTACGCTGCACCAGTTCTCATTTCCTCCCTGACCGCAAGATTAAGTTCTCCAAATACCTACGCTCTCAGTCCACTGAAACCATCTTTAAGATAGCACAGAACTTCAAGATACAAAAAGCTGTATTTTCCACACAGAGGAAAATTCAAAAATTCAGTTACCAACAGTATGTTCAAGTTACTTCTTTTTCCTTTCATCACACAAGGTATTTAACAACTGTAATTTAGAGTTCGTAGATCGTTTCCTTAAGGGTAAGGCAACACCAATATGATTTCCAGCAAATAGGAACACCCTGACACCAAAAACTATGAACAAAACTAAAGTGTTTCCAGTCCCTCCATGTGCACATGTGGAAAAGGATCTAAGGAAGGTCTTCCCTTAGTGATGTCAATTTCTTGTAACATTTACAGATGAATTAGCAAGATCACCATTTACCTCATTCTGTCATTACCAGCCAGTCCATAATGCTATCATGGCACTGGATTAAAGCTGCAATTATAGGAGCAATGTATGCTTCTAATCCTTCCATCTATAGCCTACCTTCTCCTTCCTCAAGGGCACAAATAGTAAGAACATGCAAGATAGATTCAGGCTACTTTAATTACAGGTGCTTTCATATTTTGAGCCAAGTTTAATTTTTCCATATATTGTGACTGGTTTGAACCATGCAGCAAGTACAAGATTAATCTAATTTCACTGCCACAATTACACATAATTCTCACCTTTATTTTCTGAAGGATGCGTGGATATTCACATCAATCTCCATGGGAATTTGCAGAACACATTAAGATAAAATGTAGCATGTCTTGGAAAGACTCATTAAGGCAGGTTTTGTGTTGCCCGCGTAATCATTAAACTACAACGTACAGCACCCACTGTTAGTAATTTTCATCTATGTCTCTACATCCTTATTTTCATCTGAAACTTGATATATGTTTCCTCAGTGTTATAGTCAAAGAGACTGAAAATAATTTCAGAGTTATTTTTATTGAGGGTAAATGAGCAAAGCAGCACTGGGTGGCCAGGGAGTCTTCTGCTCCACCAACGGTCCGCGCCCTTCAATACTTTTTCTAGCCTTTTATAGAGGTCTATACTAAATTTTGCAATACCTATTTACATATTTATTATGTGCCTATACATATGTATTACCTAGCCCTGCTTCTCATGCAAATGAGGTCCCCTCCTTCTGAGCAAGCGCAGTAATTATGGGTAGTGGTCGTTAGGGGTCCTGAGGCTGAAGGTGACAGGTCTTCCTCTTGATGTCCTTTGAATAACCTCTCTTCTGCACTTGCGTAGTACCATCGCCTCATGCAAAACAGATACCATTGGCACAACAGGATGGGGGTGCATCACGGATGCCTTGTTACTTGCTCAACTTCTTTTCTTTCACAATCACTCCTTTGTTTGTTCAGCAAATTACCTCAATTTAACCATTACACTCAGCATAAGCCCCTTTCTAATTCTGCTGTAATTTATCTCTGTTCATTTACAGTTACCTCAATGGGAGCAGAACACACATGGCACACACCAGCTCACACCTAATATGTAGAGACACACATGGAACCACCTTCTAAGCTTACTGAAACTGTAAAACTGCTAACACAGAAAAACATTAAAGAAAGCCGAGATGAAATCCAGCAGCAGAAATCAAGGATAAAAGCCAACACATTAAGGTGCAGTCACTCTCTGGCTATACAGCTATGCCCTCTGCACAGAACAGCACTGGTTCACCAATCAAGCATCTGAGAATTTTTCTGCTAGCACATTAGGGGATACAATACCATCTATAAAATAGACAAGACGGGGAATAAAGGGGAAATAAAAAAATAATGGAGTGACAGTGCATTGCCCTTGCAACAAAGTGAACTTGAGTGTGTCTCCTGTGGGAAAACAACCAGCCTGCTGACACAGCATTTTTGTAATTCATTCCAAGCGTAGTTTGAACCACTAGAAAAGTCTGCGTGTTTGTGAGGAATGCAACAAGTCACAGCCTACGAAAGCAGGTGGGTTAAACAACGGCATTCGAATGTATGGGTATACGTTGTGCTGTTTCTATCACTACATAGAGAAGAGGGATCGAAGCCATCCCTGCGGCTGCTGCTCAGACATCTCGCTCAAGAGTTTTTACAGTTAACTCCTGCCAAGCTCTCGGGGCAGTTTTGCCTTCTCACTGGAGCGGCTGCGAACAGCCGAGCACCGGCGCCGGGCCCGGGCCCCGCCGAGAGGCAGGGCAGCCGCCACATAGGCGGCAGCCTCCCCCCACCGTCCCAGCAGTCTCCCCCTTAGGGCTCTACTAAGCGCGGGGCGGTCGGTCGGACGAGTCCAGTACACCGCCCGCCAGTCAGTCAATCAATCAATCAATCCATCAATCATCTCCGTCTGGCTCCAGCCTCACCGCCTCCTACCGGCGGGCTTCGGGCCGTGGCGCACAAGTCGGTGGCAGCTCCCGGAGGCCCTGAGATATGCCGAGAGCGCTGACCGAGATGAAAACACCCTACTCCACCTCACGCACCGCCCCTATAGCTTCCCCCGCCGGAAGTGACGAACCGCGGCCCCGGTCCCTCGGCGGTGGGCGGGGCCTGCTGAGCGGCCCCTTGCCGAGCTGGCGCCGGCAGGCGCCCCGCCCCAGCTGGTCCTTTTGGTTCCGGCGCGGCCCTGGCGGTGACGGCGGGGCTGGCGGGGGCCGGGGGCGGAGCCGCGCGCTGCAGCTCTCGCGTTTTCCTGGCGCGGGGTTTCACAAGAGGGAAAGGGAAAAAAAAAAAAAAAAAAAGAAAGAACATGAAGAAAATGCAATTGCATAAATTCCTGGGTCTGAGCGGGAGGGATGAGACTGTGTGGAAAGGCCCCCGGGGTGGGGGGCCGTGCTGCACCCCAGCTGTCAGCACAAATATTTGGCATTGCAAGAGCAACTGCTGGTCCCTCTCCGTCCATGGCAGGGACCGAGGGCTATGGGGAGCCCCCCACCATGGGAAAGGAGAGGCAGAGAAGGGGGCCAGGCTCCCTCACCCCTTCTCCAGGTGACCTTTGGATAGAAAACCACTGAGGCCAGGGGACAACCAGAGGATGAGTCCAGCACCTTGGAGCATCCATCCATCCATCCATCCATCCATCCATCCATCCATCCATCCATCCATCTCCCCATGGTTCAGGCAGGTGCTGGGGCACAGAGCAGGTCCTGCAGATGAAAGGGCCACTGCCCATACAGCCGGCCCCCTCCAGACCATGGTATTTTCCACGTTCCCCGAAATCCCCATTAATTTATCCTGCCTAAGCTGCCAGCCTGAGCGACACAGGAGATTACATTTTGACAGCTGCTCCTGGAAAATTCAGCTCCCTCTCTTCTCCTCCTCCTCCTCAAGCCCTTTCCACCCTCCTCCCACATGCCTAAAAAAAACCCACAAGAGAAAGTAAGGGCCCAGCTACTCCTCCTTGTTTGGGCTTCCCACACCCCTCGGGAGGCTCAGGGGATGCTCCAGGGAGAAGCCACAGACCCTTCCTCTCTCGCGAGGCACCCAGGGCAGCTGGTGATGCTCCTGCCTGTGGCACATTAAACCTGAAGTTGGCACAGTCACCGTGGGCAGAGATCTGGAGGCAGCCACCAGCTCTCGCCAGGAACAGGCGAAGAAGAGGAGGGTGTTGCGGGACATGGGTTGGCCTGGAAAGGCAGGTTCAGATCCAGACTCTGGACTCTTGTATCCTGCAGGAGACTCTAAGAAAGCCAAGGGCTTTCCAGGGCTGCAGGACACATGTTAGCAGGTGATTTCAACTCTCTGATGGCTTGGTCTAGAAACTGGGAGCAAGTGGCACTGGTGCTCCCCAGGGGCTACTGTCCTCTGAGTATTTTTAGGAAGGTTACACGGTTAATTTTAGAGAGCAGGGCAAAGCAGAGCTGGGAACCTCTGAAAACCTCCAGTAAGCCTTACGCAAGCTGAAAAAGCCCCATGATTAACCCTCGTGGAGCTGAAACCACCACCAGGGCAGCTCTGGTGGTGGCAAGAGGGCCAAGACATGTTTCCACCCATGGCCTCAAATACAGCTGTGGCCATACCCATAGGGAATTGCTTCTGAAGCTGGGATTGGAAATTCCCACCACTTTGTGTCCATGAGTCAGGTCCACAGCAACCTGTGTGGCCTCGGGAAGCTGCTGAGCACTACAGAGGGGCCAACCGCACCACGTCCTGAGAGTGGAAGTGGCTGCTCCCATCAGGGATGGGCAAGATGGTGTCCATGGGGGCTTCAAGCCCATCCCTGACTGTGGGGAAAGGCATGTGTCACATCTGCATTCACTCGCCAAACCTTCCACTAGCTCAGTGCACCTCCAGATGGGTCACTGACAGGTAAGCCCAGACTGCCTGATGTCCACAGGAGAGATGGAAACCTCCACTGCACAGCCCATCTCTGTGTCTCCAGAGTACCCTGGCCCACCTCCTCCCACAACTTCCTTGACATCGCCAGCTAAACCGGCACCAGGTGGAAGCTGGAAGAGGGGGATCATCTCTAAAGAAACCACACTGGTGACTGGAGACGAGGGACAACCTCAGACCGTATCTGTGGGCCCAGAAGGTCAATGTGAACCAAAAGCACGTGGGGTTTGGTTGGACAGAGGGACCCCAAGTCCTCCCCTACCCCACTGTGGGCTTCCAGGAGGGAAGGGATCACAAAGGATGTGTCCTTGGCAGCCAGGCAAAGTGAACCTGCAGAGCCAAGATGCTCAGACCTGCCATCCCATGACCGATGTCTTCCTTACTGACTCATTTTTGGAAAGTGACAGTCACAGGAGGACCTGTCCTGGGTTGGGGTTAATCATCACCAGCAGCTGCTGGCCCAGTCACTGGGGGGCTGCAGCTGGGAGGGGCCACAGCTGGGATAAACAATTGAGCCAGCCAGTGGGAGAGTCCCTACCACACTAATTCATCCCCTATATAAGGGGAGGGCTGGGCCCAGGGTGGGGGTTGTCTGTTTTCAAGTTGCTGCAGGGTGTAGCTTCAGTGTGGCCGGAGCAGGGAAAGCTGATGTCTCAGGTACAGCCTGTCTCTTGCTTTGTCTATTGTGTCATTAGGATACTGTTGTTTTCCTCTCTCTTTGTGTTGTTCTATTAACTTGTCCTTATTTCAGCCCACTGGGTCTCACTTTTTTTCCTCTTCCTAATTCTCCTTCCCATTCTGCAGGTGGGGGTGGGGAAGTTGTGAGTGAGCAGTTGTGTGGTGTTTAGTTGTTGGCAGAGGTTAAACCATGAGATTCATTGGAGATGCACAGAGCACGTCTTGAGCATCTGAGCGCTGTAGCGACTGAGTAGTTGAGGAATGGGCTGTCTAGGGTAAAGATGGAGTCCTCAGCCCTAGAGGAGCTTCAAAGCTGTGGAGATGTGGTGCTGAGGAACATGGTTTAGTGGTGACCTGGCAGGGCTGGGTTAACAGTTGGACTTGATGATCTTGAAGGTTTTTTGCAATTAAAAAATGATTCTATGATCCCCATGGGTGTCCTGAGAGTATCACCCACTGTAGAAGTGACACTATTCCAGCCTCTGAGTGATGCAGCTGGTGATGCCACCTTGCACCAGGGCCAGGAGGCAGTTCACAGTGGTACCAAGGACCACACTCCCTCTGCCAGCAAAGCACTTGCTTTGAGTGCCTGGAGGTCACAGCACCTAGCAGAATAAGGCCTGAACCCACTTCCCCTTGCAGAAGGAAACAGCATCAGCTGCACAGGCAGATGCAGGAGGCTGACAAGAGGATACAAGGCCCTGGGTAAACACTGTGACTGTGCTTGGCTATTGTGCAGCACAAGGGTTGATAGGAGCAGGGAAGGAGTAAAGCACTTAAGGGGCTTCATTTGCTGGCTGTACAAGTGTTTTTCCTCCCAATTCACAGCTGTGGGGAGAGCATAAGGGATGTGTCCAGGGTGGGAACAAGATTTCCCACCTTCCTGGGGGTGGAAGGGAGGCAGGGCTGGGGGATGCCAGCTCCAGATGATGATCTAGGCAGAAGGGGCATGAAGGCAACCAGCATCCTGGCTTGTGTCAGCACTGGTGTGGCCAGCAGGACTGGGGCAGGGATTGTTCCCCTGGTCTGGGCACTGGGGAGGCTGCCCCTCAAATCCTGGGTTCAGGTTTGGGCCCCTCACTCCCAGAAGGACACTGAAGGGCTGGAGCCTGTCCAGAGAAGGGCAACAGAGCTGGGGAAGGCTCTAGAGCACAAGTGTGGTGAGGAGCAGCTGAGGGACCTGGGGTTGTTGAGCCTGGAGAAAAGGAGGCTCAGGGGAGACCTTCTGGCTCTCAACAACTCCCTGACAGGAGGTTGGAGCCAGGTGGGGTTGGTCTCTTCTCCCAAGGATTAATGGACAAGATAAGAGGCAATGTCCTCAAGTTGCCCCAGGGGAGGTTCAGGTTGGACCTGAGGAACAACTTCTTCCCTACAAGGGTTGTCAAGGGTTGGCCCAGGCTGCCCAGGGCAGTTGTGGAGTCCCCATGATCCCTGGAGGGGTTTCAAAGCCGCAGAGATGTGGTGCTGAGGGATGTGGTTTAGTGGTGCCCTGGCAGTGCTGATTAAACAGTTGGACTTGATCATAAAGGTCTCTTCCAACCAAACTGATTCTGACATGGCTGGGCCAGGACGCCCTTGGCTGGCAAACCCTGGAGAGAAACCCAGTGGTCCAGGCTGCTGCCTCAGCAGAGGGATGGTCTGGCTCCATCCCCACCCCACCATTTCCTTGCTTGATGGAGTCAGTTGAGCTGGGTGAAAATGAATGTGTCATGTGAAGCAGCACCCCAAAAGAAGCCACTCCTGTGCAATGTCTAAGAAAAGCTGTCTCTAGTTTGCAGTGGCTCCTGGGACAGTCCCTACACTGCAGGTGTTTGCTGTCAGGTCAGCTGCACACCAGCCAAGGCTGACAGGGACGTGCCATGGATCATGAAGCTGGCCAAGGCCAGCGCTGCCCTAATGCCCGAGGTATCAGGTTTTGGAAATGCATCTGACTGCTCCCACCTGACTGAAGCTGTGGAGACACAGCAGCAAGGAAAAGGCACCAGTGCTGTGGATGTGATGTGGAGAAGCCACTAGTGCCAGAGAGGTGCAGGGTGGCATCACACTGCAGCAGCCCCGGGCTGACTTGCTGCAAGCTGGGAGGCAGAGAGATATTTTTTTAGCCAGCTGGTTTTTTATGGGGGTGGTGGAGGAGGATGAGAAGAAGCAGAACAGATTGCAATACTAGGGCTGAGCAAAGCCAGAGAGCTGGGAAAGGAGACCTGAGAGAGGGAGCCCCACGAGGACATTCGCTCCAGAGCACCCAAAGCCATTGAGTGCCAGCAGATGGACACACTGAAGCCCCCACAGACACCTCCAGCACAGCCCATGGACACACAGAAGCAGAAAGGGTGAAGCATCCTAACTACATGGTCACAGGGCATTAAGAGCCATCCTCCCGGCACACACATCCTCAGAAGATGTGCAAACAGCCTCTGCACCCCAAGTACCCTCCCCTGCCTGGTAGGGTTAGAGTATTGCTCCTTTCATGGCTGAAACTGCTGCTTTTGAAAAAAATTACCCACACTGGGGGTAGAGAACATCCCCCTCCTACAGTCCAGGATATGCTGCGGGATCAGCTCCCCCAGACCTGGATGAGAAAGGCAACCTCCTGAGGTCACCCTGCCTTCCAGCTAGTCCTAGTTTACTGCAGAAGCACTCCCCCAGCTGCTGGGAACTGGCTTCATAAGGAAGATCGTGTAGCCTAATGCTAATTTTAGCATCCTGAAGAACTGCAAAGTTAAGCAGAGGGGTCCTGGGTGACAGCCCAGCACAGGCATTAACACCTCAGGCTCCTGCCCTTGAGCTGCAGGGCTTGAATTTACTGAGTTACAAGCTCATTGAGGGCTCCTACTCATCACAAAACCAGCCTGGGGCCACCTCAGTGTACAGAAGAGCTGCAGGGAAGTCCTAGAGCTGCCTCCCCACCTCTCAAGGGATGTTCAGGGTTTCAAATTCTCTCTCCAGAGAGGAGAGGAATCCTGCAGCAAAAAGGGCAAGAGTTGGATGTTTTGGCTGGGGCTGGCAGGGAACAGAGGCAATGCTGGGAGGGGGCCTCATGGTGGGGTGAGTCACTTGTGACTAAGTCATCCACTGAGGAGGCACCCATGGGTTCCCTGCTGCTGGGCTCCACTCCTGCTAGAACTCTTGCCTTTTGGAAAGGCTGAAGAGCAAAAGCCTGACCTGAGCCACAACCAGACCTGACCATGGGGAGTGATGCAGCAGCTCCTTGGCTCCCTCCCTCCTGACCCCTGGGTTTTCCCAAAGCGGAGAACTCCTGCCACACCTCAGCTGATCTCACTGGGAGGATGAAGGGACACTCCAGAGATGCATGATGTGCCCTGGCTTTGTGATGATGGTAGAGGGAGCAGAGCCCAGCACTGATCTCATCCATGTACCCACTCCTGCCAGGAAGTGATCCCATCCTGCTCCTGGGACATCTCCTCCCTGGGAATCCCAGGGCAGCACCACATGAATGGAGTGCTGGAGGGTCTCCCATGGCACTTCATGCCTGGGCCATGGCAGGAGTTACTGGGGTATGAGCCCCCCAGCTCAAAAGCTTTTGATGATATTTCCCACAACATTGTCCTGGAGAAACTGGCTGCTTCTGGCTTAGATGGGTAGATGCTTCACTGAGTGAAATGCTGCCTGGGTGGCTGGGTCCAGAGAGTGGTGGGGAATGGAGTAAACTCCAGTTGCTGGCCAATAACAAGAGGTGTCCCCAGGGCTCAGGACTGGGGCCAGTTCTCTGTAATATCTTTATTAATGATCTGGTAGAGGGGATTGAGGCACCCCCAGTAAGTTTGCAGATGATGTCAAGTCAAGCAGAAGTGTTGATCTGCTTGAGGGTAGGAGGCTCTAGAGAGGGACCCAGCCAGGCTGGATTGATTGGCCAAGGGGATGAGGTTCAACAAGGCCAAGGGCCAGTCCCTTAGGTCACAACAACCCCCTGCAATTCTCCAGGCTGGGGCAGAGCAGCTGGAAAGTCCCTGGTGGGAAAGGACCTGGGGGTGCTGGTGGACAGGCAGCTGGAGATGAACCAGTGTGTGCCCAGGTAGTCAAGAAGGCCACCAGCATCCTGGCTTGTGTCAGCACTGGCGTGGCCAGCAGGACTGGGACAGGGATTGTTCCCCTGGTCTGGGCACTGGGGAGGCTGCCCCTCAAATCCTGGGTTCAGGTTTGGGCCCCTCACTCCCAGAAGGACACTGAGGGGCTGGAGCATGTCCAGAGAAGGGCAAC
>JAAGNO010015909.1:0-34512 GCA_033439905.1 Ceryle rudis
ACTTCTTGTTTTTGTACACCTTGGGATCCAGGAAGGTCTGCGAGGAGATCGCCGGACAGGCGGTGAGCAGCGACTGGCCGCTGTTGACCACCTTCACCCCCGACGCATTGCTGGAGCTCACCGTGCTGTGCTGTGCCGCTGGCTGTAGCTTAGGGACAGAAGTCACTGCCAAGGTGAAGGAGGAGCTGGTGCCCTTCAATCCGTTTGCCATGATGGGCTGTGTGACCAGCAGCCCCCCTGTCCCCTCCGGCTGCCCCACGACATGCCCTGGTAAAGTTGCCTGAATAAGATGGGGAACAGTCCCAGGATTTGCAACCAGCGGCGTGTTCAAAACCGTAATGGTGGGTTGTGGCACGGACTGAATAACAGTGTTGAACATCTTCTTCCTGGCATCCTCGATCTCCTCTGGTGACCAGCTGATGCCCTGCTTCAACCTCTGGGCGGTGAACCAGATCTTCAGCTGCTCTTCTGGGTATTTTGTCACCACGGTCAAGTAGCAGAGCTCAGCCTTGGTGGGGTAAGGGAACTTGTGGAAAGAGTTTTTGAGGAAGCTGTTGGAGTCCATGGCGGCATTGTACGTTGGAATGCTGCTCAGGGGGATCATCACCTTGGGAAGGGATTTGGACGTAGGCAGCTGCTGATGCAAGGGAGGTTGCTGCTGCAGTGACACAAGTTGTGCAACACCTGCCTGGAGAACAGGCACATTTCCGATGATGGAGCCATTCACTATATGAGATGATTTTGTTGAACTTGCAGCGGGCTGGCTGACCGGCACAGACCCATTTGGGAATGAATGGTCTCCATCCTTCACCTCTGACTCACTGCCCAGCTGGTTTGACACATTCTCCTTCAACGTGTGGATTTTTTTGGCCTCTGGTTTGCCTTTCATGATCTTCATGATGGGGGTTTTGGTAATGATAATTTCAGACTGGCTGTCCACTCCTTCCTCAGGGACCTCTCCTGGAAGGTCGTGGCTGCTGGTGGCCTCACAGAAACTTTGCTCCACAGTTGTACGATTGTCCTGCTTAGCCACCCTCCAGATGAAGTTTGTTTCACCGGTGTGTGACTCTGCGTTGTGGTGCGAGAGACCTTCGTGGCTATTTGCCAGAAAGTTACATGCAACACATGCAAACGCAGGGTCTTTGCTAAAGTCTAAGTGCTCAGAGTCCAAGTGCTCAAAGAAGTGATGAACGTCTTGAGATCCAAAGTCGCAAGGCTTGCAGATGTAGGTGTCACTATCAGCAATACCGTGGTGCCCATTAGACAAAGCTCCGTTATTATTGTTACTGGCACCAGCATCACCAGCTGCTGGCCCTTCTTCAGGAGCTTCTTGTTGAGTTCCTTCACGATCATCTCCCACAGTGTCCAGTTCAGTCTCCTGAAGCACCAGTGTTTTTACTGGTATCATGCAGGGAGTTGTGGATTTTCTTTTGCTAGCCATCACTGCAATTGATCCAGATTATTATTTTTCTTTCATTTAAAGGAAATTCAGATTTTAAAAGCGCTACTGCAAGTGCTCAGTGGTCTAGATTCCAGCAAATTCATGGTGTCCCAAAGAGTTGTTGTCAAATGTTGACAAATGTTCATATTTGCCACTGAACCTGAGGACAAGAAGGAGGAGGGGTTAGTTCCCTTGGCATTACGCAAAGCAGAACTGCCCTGGTGTTTAACTGTCACTTGATAAAACATTTTCAGCCTCTTTCACTGGAAAAATTGAATTTGACCTTGGATTTACCGCATTTTCACACATACAACCTCTAAATTACCTGTTTAAAAACTAACAGATAAACATGCCTCTTTTATAGCCCGCATCAAACTCATCTGAGGAGGAAAACCACTGAAATTTCCCCTCACCCTGCCCTGCCGAGACCCATCACCAGTGTTTCTGTGGGGAGAGCTGTGCCTGGGCTCCCTACACTCCCGGGCTCCCAGCTCAGCCAGGTGACCAGGCAGGGGCACCCTGGGAAACCCACCTGCTTTCCACCAGAAAAACCTGACAAAAAAAAAAATTAAAAAAAAAAAAAAAAAAAAAAATCAACACATATTCCCCACAGAAAGTTTCTATTTCTTCAAAATCAGCATTTTCCAACCACCCTGTCGGGAAGTTTCTCGCCAGCTCAGAGCACCGTACCAAGGGCCTCTGCCTGCAGAGCTCTGCTGCAGGCAGCAAGGAGGCTGCCAGGCAAGCCAGGGCCACATATTTTAGCCCTCCTCACCCAGCAAGCCATGAAGCATTTGTGAGGGTCCCTCACTACTCTGAACGCTGCATTACTGTTTTAACAGCATCTGTCAAGTCTTCATCTGGAGCTGCAGGAGAAGGTAAAGCCCCAAACCTCAAGGGCAGCGCCACACGCGTGTTCCTGGCTCCCAGCCTTCCCCCTCCCACCACCTTTGCAGCTTTTGGCATTCACACAACTCAGTGCTCTGGGGATATTTCCTAACAAAGTGTCACTTCTCTGCAGCACGAGACCATTTTGTTGGCCTTGGGGTGACCAGAGACATGTAGCATTAAGAAATTTTTTCTTTTTTTCCGAAGCTAAAGCTGTTCCCGATCTGCTCCAGCCTGTGAAATGCCAGGGCTGGCCAGGGCATGAGCTACAACCTCCTTCCTGGCCTGCTGTAGCTTCACCATCTGCACAGCTCCGTGCCGGAGATCACGACCAAGGGCAGCAGAGCTGTCTGCTGGAGCTGGCACCAGGAGCCACTTGACTGGTGACGGTCCCGCTGACAGGGAAGGCAGTACATCTAAGGGGGCAACATCTCTGCCTTATCCCCTCCATCAACCTTTTTTTCTCAGTGACTTTGCTTTTTTTCTTTTAGACACAGGGGTAAAATGGTATTTTTCCAGATTTCAAGGTCACTTGGAAGCGTGTGGACACGCTGATTCATATTACAAACACTCCGTGCCAGGTTTTCCCAGGATTTACAGTAACACCAACGGAGGTTTATAAAACACTCACAAAAAAATGATCTTAAAAAAACCCCAAACAACCAACTTACCATCCTACCAGCTGCCTCGGAGAGGTACCTCCTCTCAGTTACAGCACTTGTGCACCAGGAGCTTTCTCCTATCAGATATTCTGAGCTGATCTCGTGCACTGAGAAATGCAGATCGGGCAAGTGACTTGGTGGTGCTTATGCAACACCTCCTCTGCTTATTTTTGTCAGTAGCTTTTAGAGCAGAGGAATGAAAGAGTCCTAATGCAAAAAAATTCAAAACGAAGGAAGTACAATTTGACCTCCCTAACTTCACTAGGAATTTTTTTTCAAAAATTCTTCGGAAAGCTGACATCATTTTTTCCAAAGAGGAGAGCCTGGATGGCCGGCTCTGGCCTCAGCAACTCTCAGGCACCGTTTAAAAGACTGATGGGAAAACGTAACTTCCCGTTACTGTGGGCTGATCTGAGATTACAAAACAGTCCTGTAAATAGCGTTAGTCATCACTGAACTTGGCACTGGGAAAGCCTCTGCTATGCTAAAGCTTCGTGAAAAGCTAGAAATTATAACTTAAAAAAAAAGTAATCTAAAAAAGTCATCTGGAAATAATAAAGGTATTAAAACTGTGATCTGGATTTGGACAGTGTGAACTGCACACTCTCAATACCTGCTTTATGCCACTCTCATTCCACCTTTCTGTGGTTAGTCTTTCTCTCTGCAGAGCTCCAGAAAGTTATTCATTAGCATTAACAAGTGGGATAGTTGGATCCCTATGAATGGGCTTTGCTATTCAGAGGGGAACAGCATCCATCTGACACCAACCCCAAGATCCTCATTTTTTTGATATTAAGTTAAACATTACACAATCTAGCAGGATACGATGACCTTCCCAAGGTGAGTCAACTAGGAAAAAAAAAAACCCTAAACAGTAAGACCAGTCTACAAAATACAGCTTTAAAGGCTGAAAGGAGTTTCGTGTCAGGGAAGCAAAGGTAAAAGAGAATTCTTATTTTTTTATTCTGCAGCTATAACACAGGCCAGGGAGAAACTGCTGGGCCCTCCACAAGCTTTTTCACTTCTAGCAAACTGCTGATAGACACTCAATTCCAGAATCTCTATTACTGAGACAGCTTGAGTCCCAAGCAGACCTTACCTGATGTTTACGGAATCACCCAATATCAAAAAGATGATTTTTATCTGTCAACAGAGTAAATTTGATACCAAGCAAGGGAGATACACAAAGCCCCTCATTGTGCCACGTTCACAGAGCCTCTCCCGAGCTCACTGTCACTATTATTTTGGGTAAATGGCAATGGCCTGACCCACCTACAGAGAACCTAAAAGCTCTGCATTTCATTTCCCAGCACATTTGCATCCAGCTCCGTGCTCCTTCCAACAACTTTCGTTAAAAATGCAATCAAAGCGGCCCCCGCCACCTCAGCTCTCCTGCTGGGGCTCCGATATTAATGCCACCTGAGAACACAGATTGCAAATTTAGCTGGAAGTGAATCACAGTGCCAATTTACTGGGGGGGGGGAATAAATAAATTAATCAAATGTACTGTTTGTCCCTTTCATTTCCACGGAACAGTTGCATAACCGCATGTTCGGAGCATGTTTTATTCACTGCTCACCTTCTGGAATGCACTAATACTTTAATACACCACTAAGATATAACAGAACAGATAATTCACTAATTTCTCTGTCATTAAAGCGAGGCTGTTTTAATGGATAGGATAAATTAATGGCAGAAAAACTAAGCAACTGAAAACCAGCCTTACAACTGAGCTGAATGTACCACCAGAGCAAAAGTCTCAGACCAATTTGTACAGTTGTGTGTGAAGAACGTGATTTCCAATGTATAATTTTATGATGAACTTAAGCAAAGACACATCAGCTGAGTGAAATAGCTACTTGGCAGCGAGGAAGACAAAGGGATTGTACTTAAATTGATGGTTCCTATTTAATTTATTACCTACTAATTTAAGAGTGAGGTAGCAGAGGAAGCAGCTCAAATGACCTGTGCACCGAAACCTGCCACTGCTGAGGGAAATTCAAGGGAAAACTGACTTAAAGCAGAGTCAAGCCAATTCAGTCCCAGTGATGCTCCCAGAAAGACTAATGATAGAAGGAAAGGCAGCAAAAGGGTCCGCTGGCCAGGTGGAATCCCAGCCCAGCATGTGGCTGGGGATGCATTTCTCTTACATGTCAAGTACCAGGAACTGGCCCCGGGGCTGATGCATGTTGCCTCACACAAGAGTGAGACAACTGTGCATACCCTGCTTCTGTGACAGGGCTGAGCAGCCCAGCCTTTGCACAAGGGAAGCACGAACCCATGTGAACAGCTTGGGTTGGGTTGCGGTTCCTCAGCCCTGATGTATTACCACGATTGCTCGTTGCACAGGACCCTACTTGAAACAGTTAAAAAATCACCACGGGAAAGTTCCGTGCTGCTGGTAGATGCAGTTTTATGCTGTTGTCACCACATCATGGCTACAGGCCCAGCCAGGTTGGTGGCCACCCCTGAGTTTCTCAAGGGTTGTGGCTCAGAAGTGATGAGCCAGAGGCAAGGGCAGGGGAAGTGCAGGCTGCGCTCGCTCCTGCACCGCCCAGGTCTGCCCAGCTCTCCTCCGTGGAGGACACTCACAAAGGCCACATGCCAGCAACCCACCTCCAGCTTACAAACAAGAAGGAGCACCCTGAGACATGCTAGGCTGTGAATTCACCTACCCCTAGCGATTCAGAAAATAAGAGGAGGAAGATGGAAACTGAAATCTGGGATCCCAATCTACGAAAACACCACAGCACTTCTGCTGGAGACAGCCCCAAACCTACAGAGCTGCTATGAGCGCTGCCCTCCTGCAGTGCTCCCCGTACCAACCCTCCTTCTTCGCCAGCACAGGAGCCTTCCTGTCCCCATCAGCGGGTCCAGGTACACACCAGTAACCCTCTGCAGAGCAGCTTTGCCTCCGCCGAGCAAAACAATGCAGAGACCAGTCGAAGTGAGCTGAGCAATTTCAGAAAATTTACTTCTGCAGAGATTAACAAAGGAAGGTTTCGAAATCTGCACTGCTGAGTATGAACTTTCAGCTTTTTCCAGCTTGGCTGGATATAACTGGTTTGGTTTTAAATGTTTCAGTGAATTAACGAGTTAGGTTGTTAATGCAAAACATTCATTCCCCGCAGTGCCAAGGTCCCCAGTTCGAAGATTAATTTTTGTGACCTTTTGCAAACCTCGCCTAGAAACAACAACCAGAAAACCCACCAGGCAGCACCACCAGCCAGCCAGCGCACAAGCCCAGCACAGCACCCACTGCCCAGGCACCGGGATGATGGGACAGTCACCCTTCCCTGCTCCCTGCCCAGCCAGCTCCTGTGTGCCCAGCACTCACACTGGGGACAAGGCTCCACGCAGACACACAGGATGGCTACGAGCTCTACTGTGGGCTCTGGGGTTTGATGCAGCTCTGCTGAAGAGTGAATGATCCATTAAAAAGAAATAAAATTAAAAAAAAAAACAAAAAAACCAAAACCAACCAAAAACAAAACCAACACATCAAAATAGAAGTAAAATAACAGTTTTCTCAACACTTTCAGTGCCTGCTAGGCAGGCAGACACAGTCCCCAGGTCAGAGACAAAGTTGATGTTTCTGTCTTATATGGAGCCAAGCACAACATTGGCACTTTAAATAATAACGGTTTGTTTTTAAGCTGAAATTCTGCAGGCACCAGCTGATAGCATAAGGGGGGCGGTGGGGGGCGGGGAGGGGAGGGGGAAAAAAACAACCATCAAAAGAGGAAAAGAAAATTTCGGTTCTACCTCCAGCCAGGCACAGAAAAAGCATGTCTGTCTTTGGGAAGTCCACAGATGACTTCCCAACTCCCCACCAGTAATTAATAAGTAAAGACCAGTAAATAAAAGATCCCTGTGGCCAGTGCCAATGAGTGGCTGCTCTCTGTGGCCAGCACCCAGATCCAAAGGCTGATCTGCATTCCCCTTCCCACCATCAAGCACCCCAGAGGGGAATGCCACTGTGTTTTGCAGAGGTCCCCACAGCACAGCAGACACCTCGCTTGCTCTGGGCAGCTCTGGGCTCCAGCCCAGTAACCTGGGGCTGGGTGCATTTACCTGGGTGCTGAGGAGGGGAGGAAAACAACAGGTCCATGCAGCAGGGAGCACAGAAGTACGTGAGGCACAGCCTCACAGCTGCCCCTGTAACCAGCTGTGGCAGTCCAGGGACTCTTTCTCTTTGCCTGGGCATTAACATTTGTTCTGCATTTGAGCCCATTCATGAGAAGTCATGCAGCAGGTCACCAGCTGAGGTAAGGGCTGACAGGGGAGAGGAAGGCTGGAGACTCCTGCACTCTCCAGACCCAGATGAGAAGGCACAAAGACATGTTCCCCAGCCAGAGGCTGCCCCACACCAGCTCCCACCTGGGTTTCATCGCCACGGATTTGGAATCACAGGCTTTGGTTACAACAAGAACATAATGAAGTGCAGGGAGAGGGGATGCAGCAACACCACCAACAGGCTTTGAGAACACAGTCCCCTGCTAGGTACAGGGTAGTTATTGCTAATCCATCCCAGGGACACACTGCGTGAGTGGACACACACTGGCAACTCAGCAAAGACCTCTCCAGGCTACTTCCCAGGGGTTTGATACAGACAGACACAGTTAGAAGGCACAGCCCACCTCTCCAGAGCAAATCCCAGCTTCCCAGGTGCAAACAGGACCTCTCTTTGAGCTGTGCCAGCACAGCTCTCTAACAGAGAAGAAAAGGCAAGATTTGGCAGGGCTGAGCTCCTCTGTTCCCAGTCTGTGGCTGTGCAACCCGGCTAAACGGGGTCCAGAGTCCTCTCTGGGTAACTTTACAAAGCCTGCAGCTGGAAGGGAAGTCACGCGATGGGACCATCTCCAGCAGCCTAAAAATGCCAGCAGCAGAGCATCACCCTGGCTCCCAGCAAGCGGGGCACATCTCTACACCATGTCTAGGGCTGGCACCCGTAGTAGCATCTACCACCCAGAGCCTGTTCCATAATGCTGACCAAGGTCATGACACGCTTAATTCTTTGGGGCATGACCCCATATGGGACTGCAAGTTCCCCCAAGCGAACAGTTAATGAGATTTTCCCCTCCAGAGCCAATAAGTACTGGGCTAACACTGGAGGCACTCCCAGTTCAGGTGCTCTCAAGAAGAACAAGGAAAGCAACCAGCAGCAAAATAACTGCAACCCGAGAGAAGCCACGCAGGCAAGAAAACCCTCTTCGCGTCTTATTATTCTGCCCTGCACAAATGGACAAACACACGCACAAATTTCAGCAGTTTTGAGCTTCAAGCAGCACCACATAGTCAACATTTGTAGTAAGGAACAATTTCTCTTTATGTCAACTGGTCAGGGTGCTTTGTAGCTTAAGCCTGGCTTTGAAAAGGCGGGTACAGTCTAAAGGCAGCGGCAGCCGGTTGACTGAACAATCATATTCATTCTCCATTACTTGGCAGGCCTGGAGTAGAAAAGCGTCTTTTCCATTTAGGCTCGTTAAACGGAGCTATTCATTAAAATTTCACCCTTCTACCAACTGCTCTCCTTCTCTGTTTAAAATTCGCCTTTAAGAGAAGACCTCTCTCTGCCCCACCACACTCCTCGTCACCCCGTTTCGAGTCGTCGCCCGTTGACAAGCTGTGTTTTCAGCTTGCTCTCGTGCTCCTGCAACAGCAACAACTCGCCCTTGCTGTCGTTACCTGGGTAGAGGCTGCCTCGCTGCCTCAGCACTCGGGGACTGATGGGAATTTTCTCTGCCTTTTTTTTTTTTTCCTCCCTCTCAGAAGAGCACAAACCCGAGCAAGATGGAAGGCTAGAAAGGGGCGGCTGAAACAGAACGCGATTAGAGTATAAAAATAGGTCACTAGGATAATATAACCTTTAGACTATTGGCAACGTGCCCCCCTTAGAGACAAGCCTGTGTGCTGTATTTCAGGAGAACGTCAGGAATAAAAAAAAAACCCCAACAACAACAAAAACCACCACACACATCAAAACAAAACCACTGATCATCCCTCAGAGCTTTGCGTGCTTCTGTTTGAACATCACTAACATTAATTCATTCACTCATTTTCCTCCGCTCTCATCCATTTGATCAAGCACAAAATCAACGTTATGCAATCATACCATTAACATCTTCCAAAAAAAATAATCATCTCTTTTGGCACTGAGGCTTCATTACAGATTTGCTCCGAGAATTACACTACCTTAGCCGGGTTCACAGTCCCAGCATCCCAGGGACCCACCTCCATAGCTTCAATCCTCACATTTTGTCCATGTTGCAAAACATTCCTGGCGTTCCCCCAAAGAAAAAGGTCCAGCAGACAGATAATCATCTCTGGACAGAGCCAGCTCCGAGGTTAACACTACCAGCAGAGGACACCAGATAGCATTAATGGAGCTTCAAGAAGTCTCTCAGCTCCTCCACATCTGGGTCTCCCATCACCTCACGCTCAGCTAGTGAATACCTGCAGGGTGGTTTGTGCCTGAACAGGAGAGTATGAGAACATCAGTCATGTTTCTAAATGCACAGGAGCTCCAATTTCAGTCCCTTGTGCTTTGTCCAGGAGGTTTGCTTTTTGCTTGCATTGTCAGGATCTGTTTGTGTTTGTAGCTTGATCACAGGCACCTCCAACAGCCCCACACAGGTCAGGAATATCTTGCCACACCACGTTTGGACTTGCTACACACCTCGGGAACCCACGCTTAGAGCTTATTATCAAGCATCACCATTTAGGTAGGGCAAGACCAGCTTTGGCAGACATAGCCCTTTGGAATGCATGTGAAAAGGGGTAGGTTACACCTAAAATACCCTCCTTTGTATTTTTATTATCTGAAATTACTGAACAGGCTCCAAGCCAAAAAACTATGAGGGAGCTCAGAGTAAAGACTCCTGGTTCCCATAACAAAATGAGAACCAGAGGCAGATCCTGGGCCACGTTACATTTCTGAGAAGGGTACTCGAGTCTTTTAAATCATTAGGAAGTGCTCGGTCAGGCTGGTGAGGAGTTCACAGCTATGAGCATCTGACAGCAGTGGAGCATGTGAAGCCCACCATGCTCCCAGTGCTGGTGCAGCCTGCCCAGTCCCCCAGAGTCATCTGGGGCCTCCCAGCCCGTGTTTCTGAAGCGCTTCTGCTCACAACCCCGCTTCCAGGTTTGCACATCCACCTCCACATAGGTGACCCTATCTGGGAGCCACCACCCCAAATCCAGGAACCACCGCTCCAGCTGCTAGCACAATTTTTATTGTTAAAAGAAAACCAGTCTCTGCTTTTATACCAGCACTGAAACAATCCCACTACAGATCCAGAACCCCAAGAGCCTGTGAGAGGGTCACTCGGTTTTCTCACAGAGCATCCAAGTCCCTTGTGCAACAAAGAAACACTTGTTGAAGACAAGTTGATCACCAGCTACCAAGCAGCCATGCAAGGGACAGACCTGCAGCAATTCCAGGGAAATAGCATCCAGAGCTTTAAAACAAGACACGGGTGGGAAGGACTAAGCCGAGCTACTAAATAGTACCAGGCAGCAAGCGCAGGGCACTAGAGCTGATCATCTGCAGCACAGCCTGAGGACCAGGAGAGTGCTACAGCCCCTGCCCAGCTGAGCATTTTTGGATTACTTCATCCACCGTGCCCTTTTGCAATATGCTACCTCCGAAGGCTGCACTACGGGCTGGCTCAGCACCAGCTCCCACTCCCCCACTTCCAGTTGCTATAACGCAAAAGACAACTGCAAAATACTTTGTCTGAAAGCAAAGAAAGGGGGGGGTTGACAGGTAGGGATTGCAGTTGTATATTTTTTTGTTTGTTTTTCTCCCATGGATCCTTCTTCAGAGTCGTCCTTTCAGGCCTTGAGTGGAGCCGATGGCTTTTGCAGCTTACTGAGTCCGCTGGTTTATGGCAATGTTTTTCTGCTCACTGAACTGGCTCATTCTTTTAGCAGAACAAACTGTTCCACGTTGAGGCAGGAGTTGGCTGTGTTTTAACAAAGGATTTTTCCCTTCTGACAGTGTTTTGCAAAAGACCCAAAAAAAAGGAGTTTGGAGCCAAGTTACAAAAGGTCAGGAGAGGCGAGTCAAGCACTGGGTGTAGTTCCTGTATGTCACAGCCAGTCAAGGAAATGGGTGGGGAGAAGAGGAATGGCATTTCAAGCTGCAATAATATGTATAAAGTGGTATTAATGAAGAATGGGCTTTTGAATGAGGATGGCAAGTAGGCAGGCACTATAATTTTTACTTTATGAGAGCAGGCTTGTTAGGTAGGCTGAGGGCTCTGCAATCATTTATCCACTGAGGTATGCATTTGAGAGAGTTCAAGTAGCACTAGCAGCAAGAAAAAGGCTGTTTTCTTTGCTTCATCTCCCCAAGCTGATTTCAAGGAGCTACCGTACTCTACTGCATTCTACTCTCCCATCAGCCAAATGAATATTCAAAAGGCTTTTGCCAAGTGAGCGCCAGTCAATCACCAGCACAATGCTGGAGGAAATACTGGGCTGAGACCTGTGGGGAGTGGTGCTTTGTCCCCCTTGCTCTGCTCCAGCATCCCAACCATTTTTAGTGCTGGGCACAGTACTCCTGCAGAGGTTTGCTGGGTGCCACAGCTGCTCTGCTGGCTCCCTTCCCTGCCATGCAGCAGGACAACAGCAGCAGAGCGGAGCCACTGCACAGAGCATGAGCATCCATAGTGAAGGTGCTGTGGGTGGGAAAGGTCCCCAGCACTGCCATCCCAGGAGTACAGCTCTCTCAAGGGAGCTGATGACAGATCTTCCCTTTCCTCTTCTAGGAGCTGGGACCACAAATGTTTTCGGCATTGGATGGACAGGTTTATGGCGAGACCCCACTCCCTCTTCAGCCACAGCAGCTGGTAAGGTCAGGGTCATTCTGTGCTATGCATGGTGCAAGGACAAACCAAGATGTCCAACTCTGGCCTTGCAGATGTTGGAAGGAGGGAAGCCAACAGGATCTGCAACAGTTGTCAGTATGTCGTGTCTAATACTCAAGCTTTTCCAGGCCTCAGAGGATCCCTGAATAGAAAGAAACCACCCACCAGTGGAACACAGCCACTTTTGTGGCTGGAAGGGGCAGATGTTCAACCCCATACAACAATGCAACACAACAGTTGAGACTGTAAGTGAAGAATGCTGCATCCTCCTAAAACTGAAGAGGGAAATTAGGGACATTATCTAATTCTGGAACTACCATTTGGTCCTGAGGCTTACAGTTCACATACCTACTCTGCAAGAGTGGCACGGGGTTTTATTCCATCGCCTTAAATAGACAACACCATGGCCTAAAGAGTTGAACCACAAGAACTTCTGAAGTATATGGTCAGGCTGGCAAGTGTTCAGTGCCTTCAGCTGGGAACACCATTTCCCATAGAAGCCCAGCTCCTTTTTAGTACCCACATAAGTGACAGACATCCAGAAGTCCCTACATCCCAAGAGGTCCTGCTGGCATAGAGTAGGACAGACCATTAAGAGAGATCAGCATCCTAACGGCCAAACCCTCTGCTAAGATGTGCCTGATGAGCAGCTGAGCTTCAGAAGTGCTCCTCACCACAGCTAACATTAGGTGCTCCACCACCCAGTCGCCAAGAAGAGCAAGCATGGAGAACTACATCATCCCTACCACCAAACCCCTTATCCACTGACACCTAAGAGCTCACAGGGAACACCCTTCCCCTTTTCTCTGAAATACTGACCATTTCTTTTAGGATTGGTAGTAAGAGAAAAAAGGATTTGGGATTTCATTTGAGATCCCCATGGGCAAGATCCATGCAACCAAATCATGCACCTGCCAGCCAAGTGCAATCCTTGTCAGCTGCTCTCTGGCGTGAAGACTGTTATTTGTTCAAAACCATTTCTCAAGCCCACTCTGGGCAATATGCAGAGATACAGAACAAAGTTCAAGGGTTCTTTGTGATATGAACCGTGCTTTTCAGGACTCAACTCTTCCTCCAGCTATTTAGTGACACTTGGAATGGATTGTCCTTACTGAGAGTCAATTATTTTTTTAGTTGAAAACTCACCATCCTCTGTTGGTCATCTGTGAGCTGAAAGCATCCCAGTTATTTACTGCTGGAAGCTAAAGGAATTTCCTTACTTTCAGAACACAGACATTTAAAATTAGTTTCAAGTACAGTTGTGATAAACAAATCATGTTCTCCTCCTCTCCCTCTCTTGGCTTTTTGTTTGTTTTTTAAATCATGCCTGCTGGTCTAATCAGCCTTTTTCTTAGCTGCCCTCTGCAACTCCTCATTTAAAAATTCATTCACAAGACGCAGGGGAACTACAGACATCCTCTGAGAAAAACCAGCAAAGCCAGATCCCTGCTGTCGCAGCTCTCCCTCTGACACGCAATTCCCCAGGGACCTCATTTTTTGAGCACCATTAAAAAAACCTCAGCAAACCAACAAGTATTTGGCTTTTTTTCCCCCGCTTCCTATGAAGGGCAGAAGGTTAGGAGTTGGGTTGTTACCTTTCTACAGAGGCTCGGGACTCCATGTCTCTGCTGATAGCCAGCTGGTTGAAGTCTTTTGCTGGCTGGAAGACAAGCTCACCAGCCTGCTCCACCAGCCCAGCTCAGCAGCTGGGGGATGGAAAGAGCTTTCAGCAGACTGCCAAGGAAGACAAGACGCGTTTTAAAAGGGTATGATGGCCTAAGTAAAGGGCTTGGGGTTTTGGACTGAGGTGTCCTGCAAGCCTTTATTCAAAATATTGATGTACTTATTAATTTGTGGATCACAAGGTCTCAATACAAGGAGATTCTTTTAAAAAATTCCGTCGTGCTGGGAGAATTGCTTCCTTGCCATGTGTCAGCGAGACTGCCCGTGAACTGCCAGCAATTACTAAGCCTCCGCTCTGTATTCAAAGCTCTATACAATGGAGTTTATTATTTTTAAGCCTTTCAGACATCAATGTAGCAAACTTAAGAGAGCTATTTGGAAGATTAAGATATGAACACCACCATATTATTCAATTTAGCTCCAACACTGAACACTTATTTCTGTAAGGAGACATTTCCAACTGCCAACAGAGGCAGATACTTACAGCTTTAAGTCACATTGCAGCATGGTCTTGTAAACCAAATTTAGGAAATAAGAACAAGGAAAACTATCATTACACAAATACTGCCCCATTACTGCCAAGCCAATCCCCAACCTATCTTCAGGTCTTGGCCATAGGCTTCAAAAAGACCCGTGTAGAAATTGCAACCCGAGGAAATCCCTGCTTTCTGTGCGTGCAGCCGGTGTGAAGGTACTAGTACATCTCCAACAGCCGGATTAGATGCATTTTCTAAATCTTTCATATGTTCGTGCCATGCCAAGAGGCTTCCTACCACCTCCCCACCCCAGCTCATTGCCTGCCTTGTCCAGTCCCTCAGAGGAGAGCAGCAGTCCTGGGGTTTGACAGTGATGTGCCAACCCCAAGTGCTCCTGCCACGTGTTGGGGTCCTGCTCCCACGTTCTCAACCTGTGTGGTAGAAACCTTGGTCCCATCCCCACAAGCTCACCTTGAAAGAATGACCTCATCTGCTTTCCCAAAGAGCTCTGCGCAGCCCCTGTCGCAGAATTAAGGCTGCTGCTGAGCAGTGTTGCTGGCTCAGCTCACCAGGGTCCTATTCTGGGGCCTTTGAGGGTGCCATAGAAACAGCTCAAGCTGGGAGGGACCACTAGAGGACATCTGGGCCAACCTCCTGCTCTCAGTAAAGAGTTTCCCTCAATTCTTCACCAGGCAGGCAAAGCTGCCTATCAGTACAGAGCTCCTGCTTCCTATAACCTCCTGCTGCACAGGCACACAACAGCTTTCTGGGCACTTGTGCCACTTATAGAGACCAGTCAGTAACACTTCTTCACAAAAGCCAGATGAAGTGCTAAAGAAAAAATAAAAAATAAAACAAAACACATAAAAGTAGACAAGTCCCAGGACTTTTTGGCCCGTCCTGTGACAAGAGTAAATAGAATTTACTAACAGCTGCTTTATCTACCCAAATCAGACATGCAGACAGGAGACAAAGGGGAGCAATGGAAGAAAACAGGGAATGGATATGTGCCTGTTTTCTATCATTACACTGCTTAAAGGAGAGACAATTGGTGCACATTTTACCCTCTTGAAATCATCCCACCCTTCACAAACAATTGTGAATTACACCAGATTGGGTGCAGGACTTGCAGGATGGGAACAACATCCTTCCAAGGGGAAAACCAAGGAATGGCATGAACTAAGAATCAATTAAGCCTCTTTGAAGGCTGTCATTTCATAAGAGCTGATTTAACTCGACGCTGCCTTCAGGAATCCAAAATTTCCCAGCCTTTCGCTCAAACGTGGAAAAGTTCTTCTCATTGCAAAGAACACCATGGATAACAGAAACGTTCCTGATTTACGCCACCAAAAGCATCATGACCTACGTTATAACCTCAGAGAAACAGAAGTCAAGTTTTCCTTCTCCATTTTCAGGAAGGAATGGAGGGTGGTCCCATTACAGCAGTCTGAAACATTCACCATCATCATTAGGGTGAACAGCACCGTGTACATCATTAATTCTGTTCAATGTAACTAATAAAACAGCAGGATAAACTAAACTGCAGGAGGAGTCGGTGCAGGAGACTATAATGTAAAAATAATGTTTATGCTGAGTCAGCAGGAAGCCTGCAAATACAGGAACAGGGGTGACCAGCTGCCCCGGGAGCTTGGTAATGGCACGATGGAGCCTTTCACTTCTAGGGCAGCAGTCCAGATCCTAGTCACATTAGCAGAACATGGTCCTCCAGGCACCTGCTTTCTTCCTTGGGCTGGGAGAGAGCAGACTTGGAAGCATTTTAAAAATATTTCACCAAAATGACAGCGTGTCATGCCGGATAAAGCTCAGGACAGCAGGAACTCCCTCCATACAGAAGCCCGTAATCACCTGCTGGCAAAAGATTAAGCAAAGAGATGTCTGCAGTGCTGGGAAGGGCAGGGGGAGAAGCATTCACAGGCTGCAGGACTCGTCCCCAGTCAAGTCAGAAGCAGACAAGGTAGGCTCGCAGTGAAACCCCACAAGGGTAATGCTCTTAAGATCAATCACACGAATCCTCATGTCAAGCTGCTTACCCAGGCGGCCAGGATCAAGCAGAGCAGCCAAGCGAGAGCATTCGTTAAGTGAACTCTCTCTGGATTAATGCTGTAAAACTGTACGTACCCTCCAGTGACACCGGGAAAGTGGTTTGCAGCACTGCCCAAGGCACTGAAGAGCAGTGCTGCCACTCTTTTTGAGGTTCTTCAAGACCTTCTGCTTTCATATCAAAAGGACTGAGCAATTGTTGAAGAGCAGCACCCAAAATTCAATTGGGCCGGCTGTTCTTATCCACACCCTTCATGCTCTCCCTCCTAAAATCAGGCTCGAGTCTCATCACTACCTGGCAAGTACTGGTGAGTGGTGAAAAGCTGCTAGCAAGTAAGGCACCCTCACCTTTTACGATACACAAGATGCCATCTTGGACAACTAGGTCCCACAGGTCCCCACCAGCCAAGCCTTGCTTCTAGGAGAATGTTCAAGTTACAGTGAGCAACACATCACTTGCCAGAGATGAAAGCAAAGCTTGTGTCCAAAAGGGATGGATTTTCCCAATGCTGGACCATGCCTCTTACACAGGTGATAAAAACTTCATACGACAGATACACCAAAGAGGAAAGAGCTGACCTCAATTTACACTCTGCTGCTGAGCTGCTCTGGTGTACTTCTCAACAGCCTGTACCAGCCACCAAAACCAGCAACACAACCAGAGGAAAATATAGATATCTGTATTTTCATTGTTTCTGGAGACTCAGATATTCCCCAGGAGCATTCTTACTCACCCACAAACACCATGAGGCCTGATTTTCTGCCACATCTCAAAGATACTAACGTCCATGGAGTCTCCTTCTCTAGAGACATTTAAAAGCCGTCTGGACGCGTTCCTGTGTGACCTGCTCTGGGTGGTCCTGCTCTGGCAGGGGGGTTGGACTAGATGATCTTTCGAGGTCCCTTCCAACCCTTCACATTCTGTGATCCCACAGCGGCTGGAGCTCTGTGGCTGACATGGGGCCTGGGGTGTCTCAGGCCAGTAGCTCTCCCAGATTCACCCCTGGGCCATCAGGGTCTAGCAGAGGGAAGCAGGGCTTCAGGCCATCAGGACAAGGGAGGTTCAGCATCACTCCTGAAAACACAGGCAGCTGGAAACAGCTCCTGCCACTGCCTGGGTGCAGCTGACACGTGGAGGCTTCCCAGGGGCTCATCGCATGGGAATGGCAGAGTCTTCAGGGGACAACACAAGAGTCAGCAAGCCCCCTGCCTCCAGTTGTCCAACTTTCCAACTGGGAGGTTTTAGCACATTTCAGAGATGCTGGAAAGCCTCTCTTGACATTTAGGAAGTGGTAAAAGGGGTGGTCAGCACTGTTACCCACCACGGGAAAGGGGGAAACCGAATCGGGGAGAGATGAAATGATCTGCCCGATGTACATCCACACACTGCGCTGGGGAGCAGCACCAGGTGCCAACATCTTCATTCACAAAGCCATTGCCTCTTCCCTAACACCCACCTAGGTCTGAAGCAGAAAGGCACCACAGGAGCAAATGCAGAATATGTTAAAGGAAAACTTCATGCCGAGGCCAAAGGAGCACCAGAAACATGCTCTGCCCAAACTAGCCATCAGTTTAAAGGAAGAACTGAAAGCGATGCTAAGGAAAGCTTCTCAGCTCACAAAGCACCCACCTTGCTAGTGCATGTCTGCAGTTACACAGGGAGCCCCAAGATCTGACAGAGCATATTCTCTGGACACCTAATAGAACCATTTAAACGGATCGTCCTGTTCTGTTTCCCCCAGGAGAACAGAAGAAAGGCCCATGAGATGGTCATACTTTCTACTCCATCCAGGTTCTTCACACACCGGCTATGGAAAAGAGTACAGACCAAGTTTCCACTTCGCCAGCTCCTGGCTGGAAGGGAAATGCTGTCACCGACATGTTACAGAAAGGGAAATGCGGCACAGAGCAATTTTAAACAACTCACCCAAGGTCACAGGAAACTTACAGCAAAGCAACTAATTGAACCCAGGACTTGTGAGTCCCCAATATAGTTATTTACCAGAGATCATCCATTGACTAGGTCACCTTCAGTCAGAAACCCTCCCAGTTTGCATACAAAAGCACTGCCAAAAGATTATGCTGAATTCTGCACAATTATTACGAGTTTCCCTCCCAGCCCAACACGCTCAAAGGGTTGTTTGGGAATGAAATAAAATAAAACTTTCAGCATGTTTGGTGTGCTGGAACAGACGGCTCCCTGAGCCCTGCAGACAGATGAACCACCAAAGTGCTTGTAAGGCTCCAGATAAAGCTGGGAGATAAGGAAGTGATTCTACTCCCCAGTTAATCACGTTGTTTTGAAGGGTGGCCTCCAGCGATAAGAGCTCACCCCTTCCCAAGTTTCACCTTGGATTTGCATCTTCATTCATAAATACCTCTGGATGAACCAGAGCACTGCAGCCTTAGCACTGAGCCAAACACCCAAAAGCCTTTCCCTTCGCAAGAGGCCTCCCCTTGAACCTGCTGTGCCATCAGTTTCTGTTGCTACAAAAACAACCCAAAGCACTTCACCCAACTTTATCATGGCCACAGGCACCGTTCTTTGCCTTCCTAAAGAAAATCTGCCTAATAGCACCCCTCAGCATAGCCCCAGTTCATTCACAGGAACTAGAAGTGGCCTTTGCTGGAGCCTTCCAGACCCTCCAGATACCCTCACCAGGAAGAGGTGGCTGAAGGCATCTCGGTGGCATCCAGGCTGGCAGCTCCTGTGAGTCTGTGGGGTGAGGATGGTCACTTTTGGAGCCCCAGCAGCACCCTGATGCCTCCCTCGGGAGCAGCTCGCCTCACTCCCGGAGCCTGGGCTGCAGCATCCCACCATTCCCCAAACCGCTCCGACCTCCATCCAGCACGGGGAGAAGCCCACACACATGCAAATGGGAACAGCAAAACCCAAATCCTTCCAATAAACAGATGCAATTTTTAATACAGCAGGCAATCAAATCACATCCGTGGCTATCTACAGTGCTCAGATGGTTCTTGCTGGATGACAGATAGTGAAAATGTTGGGCAATATGTTTGGAAAAGGCCACGTGGGATGGTATTTGCCTTTCACAACACAATGAGAGCTGCACAGCGGAGGGAGTCGAAATAGCGCGGGTCTAACCAAGAAGTTTAGGCAGCATTTAAGCATCCAGTGACCTCATCTTTCTGTGTACAAGCAGCTTTATTTGTCACACTGACATCGTACATGTCCTGAGCAGATAGGGCAGTAAGAAATAACAGTAGGAAGGGATGGATGAGGGGAAGGGATGGAAAAACATCAGGAAAACAGCATCTGAGCTGCAAGGGGGAAAACATTAGTTAGACCAACTGACTAGGGAGATACAAAGATGAAAACAGAGGTGCCACTACAGTCAGATCCCAGAACAGCTTCACAGCTCCATGCTCAGGGCTACAGCCACCTGCTCGGGAAAAAGGAGCATTATTTTGTGCTGACCCCCAACCATCACCTTCCCAGGGAGCACCAAACTGTCAGCTCAACAGGAAGCAAGAAGGAAAAGAAAAAAAAAAGGAGGAAAGAAAAAAGAACACAAAAAGAAAAATTTTCCTCCACTAAGATTCTGTTACAGAAAAACACAACCCAAGCACTACCAAATTAAAGGGATAAAGGACATTCTGCTTTACAAAGCCTTCCAGTGGGGAATTCTTTGTGCTCTGCTGCAGATTTGCAGGTGAGTATTTGCTCTCATGAAAAAATTCTGTCTCAGGGTGGGGAAACTCAATTTATTTTTTCCCCATCTCTTCTTTCCTGGCAGAGGCAGCTGTTTGGTGGACTCACAGCCATATAAGCATGATAACCCTGACACAGCCTGGGGTTTTTGGGTTTCTTTTTGCTTTAAGGCTACTCACCAGAAGCCCTCACTCACTCCACAACACCCAGTGAGGACCACATTCAGTGCTGTAGCTGGGACCACAGATTTCACGCAGAGCACCCAGTTTTGTGAAAGCACCACACACTTTTCACACCATGGGTCCTGGCTTCAGTACAACCACACTGTCTGACCGGGATCAGCCCCTCAGCCCTCTGCAAGAACCAGCTCAGCAGAAACACCTCCAGTAGGTTATTAGCAGCAAGACCAAACCAGCAGCTGTGGGCCTCCGGATCCATGGGCCCTAAACAGCAGGCTAAGGAGCTGTGACATCAACTATGTCAAAAATCTTCTCGCTTTGAAATCCTACTCCCGCTTATTTACATTACAGCAGTACCCGGAGGCCTCAGCCCAGCCACCATCTGCCCTACAAAGTTCAGGCTGGAGAAGGGCATTTGCATATGTAATGGCCACCTCCACAAAGACCTCCCGCCCTGTGGCCAGTCACAGGCAGCTCATAGTTTTGCAGGAGACATAAATAATAGTCAGGTTTTGAGGAGAGGAGGTGCAGCAGCAGGGCAGGCAGGGTTTGGGAGAGCTCCTGCACCAGCCTCCAGCCAGACATCATGGACACTGGTGTCGCTGGGGCTTTTCCAGCGCTCCCACAGTGGAGCTGAGCTCTGCCATCACAGCAGCCAAACCACCCTGGTAAAAAGCTGTGCACGGAGCAGGACTGTGCTCTGAAAACCCCAAGGATGTGGAAGAGGTTGTTAACCTAAACAGACAGGTCTGAGAGATTGATTCGTAGGAAGGATGAAATCAAGAGGTAAAAATAACATTTCTAACACACCGGTGACATACTGAGCCCTTAATCCAACAGACTATTTACAGGCCAAGAGCATATCTTGCTGCTCTTACCTTCATCTCTAAGGTCCAAGGCAACGACTGCTCTGGAGGAGCCTGTTTGAAGGCAACAGGCAGCCCAGGGAACAGCCGAGCATGAGAACTGGGATTTGCAGGAGAAGTTAAACAACCAGAGGGACAGCTAAGCACAGCTCACTAGATTTCACTCCTCAATCCAAGCGCTGAAAGTTGGAAACTCAAAACATTTCTTCCCTGAATGCATTAAATTCCCATTTTCCTATTTCAAGGTCTTCTACTCGCTTTAGCATCCAGATAGGCACTTCCCAAACGCACTGCTAGAAATAGGGTGTTGTAAACAGAGTTTTACAAAAAAGGAAGGTTAACACACAACATATTTTTCCCATTACTTCAATACATCCTGCAAGCTCTGCAAGCTTGGTAAAGAAAGAGTCTATTTAAAAATCTAGGGTGGGGAAGAATTAGCTCACCAAAACCATAAACAGATTTGCTTTGCACTTTCAGTCCAAGAGAAAAACAAGACGGGCTATGTGCACATTGATGCACACAATAGCACAATCATTTTAAAAACAAATGAATTGCGAGGGAGAGGACACCAGAGGAGGGTGGGGGGCAAGGAGGAGTGGAGAGAAAGTGGCCAAGTCCTAGAGCAGAGATCCTGAGTGTGGTTCCTCAGTCTTCCTAAAATGACATCGGGAAGCTGCCGTGTGCCGGCGCAGGACCGCGAGGATGCGGGAGGATGGGACACGTCGCTACAATGCCACGATCTGTCTCTGGGTGCGAGCCCTTGAGTAATAAACGACATTATTTTTTGCAGATGTAACACAAAGGAATCCTTCCCACTTACCCAGCGACCTTCCACACAAAGCATCATCACCGTCTTTCAAGTACCAAGGGACATAAAATTTAATTCCCTTCTCTCTACTCTTCCTCCCAAGAGACCCAGACTCTGTTTACCAAGGCAGAGCAAAACTACAAAAGCACCCACTTCCTCCAGCTGAATCCTCCATCTACAATGGTAAGACAAGCCAGAGAGCAACAGCGCTCACCGTGTTTGCAAGATTACAGCAATAAGGTGTTTGAGATGCCTCAATTATTCACAACTTCAAGGAGGACAGTTCTCAGGAGGCTGAGGGAGCACATCGATCCCAGCACACCTCATGCTACAACAGGGCCTGTTCATTTATTCCTAGCAGTTTAACAGACTGGATTTAGCCTGCAGAACTGGAAGTGTGTCAGGAAAGCTACAGCAAACAGCATCAGTCCAGTTGTTGTACTCCCAACACTTATTATTTAATAAAGCCTAGAAACAAGCAATCTCCAGGCGTGGCACAAGCTGAAAAGAAAAATCACTCCAGGGTTTGAAAATCCCCATTTCCATGGGGACACTTTCATTTATCACACAGCCATGAACCCGGTGAATGAATCCCCACCAGTCTGCTCATTAATGCTCAACCATTAAACTTCATTTCTTACAAATAAAATGGCTTTGGTCTGCTATGAGACCCAATTTCTTCTTCAAAAATCTGGAACAGTGTAATGGAAAACCAGAGTGTTATTTCCAAGCACACTTCTTCCATCCAGATGCCAAGGGGAAAACGCATCGCTCTCCTGACCCCTCATCCACAAGACAGGACAGATGAACATGTATTAAATTATAAAGATTCTTAGGGGTGGGGGGGCTAAATCAGTGGCTCAGCACAAAGATAGAGGAGGACCAGCTAGAAGAGTATAAATGGACAGGACATCTGAATTCTGTCCTGTCCAAGGTGTGACATTCAAGAGCAAAAAAATCCATTGTCCCCATTTTAGGAACACCTGGGAGCATAAACCAAGACCCATACTGACCACGGGCAGAGCAGGGCTCAAACCACTGCACAAACATTTCAGCCCTGGGGCAAGAGCAGCCTTCATAGGAGAACCCTGCAATACACTGAAACATGCCACATTTCTCTCTCCAGGCTACAGAAGGCTGCACGGTCCACAGGGTAGCGAGCAGTGACCTACCTGCACGAGGGACCACAACCTCGGCCTGTCGTTCTCCAGTTCCTCCTCCGGGCTCGTGCGCATCTTTAAAGTGCTTCCAGTCGTCGCTTCAGCTGCGCCAGGACTCGGGGCTGGAAGAGAAGACGATGCACCAAAGGTTAGTGCTGCACCTCTGAAGGAGCAGGCAGCCCTTGGTTAGTAGAGGCTGAAAGTAAAACTAAAACCCTGATCAGTTTGTCTCCCAGCTCACGGGATCCACCCTGATGTGCACCCACGGTACATCCTGACCAAAGCATCCCAAACCACGCATCTTTGGGTGTATTCCCTGCTCAGTCAGCAAAGGCATCCTTTATCAGACATTAACCAGGTTCACTGAATTAACCACCGAGCACCCAACCGCGCTGCTCTCAACCCGCTGAAAGCAAAAACCTCCCAGGGATGCCTCTCCCCAGCTCTCGGCCGCTGCTCATGGGCTTGGTTTGGTAACAGGACTGGAAATCTCAACAGCCAAGCAGGTATTTAGAGAGGCAATCACAGCACCCCAGCGAGACCGTGGCAGCCTGCAGCTATATATAACCTCCAGCTTTGCTCGTAGCTGTGGCCTTCCTCTCTCCCCTCTGTTCACCTCTGCTGCCATCCAGTCGCCGTTCCCTCATCCCCAGAGAAGCAGCAGAGCCAGCCCAATGCATTTCATAATTTCTAAACTTAACCATCTAAAGGGGTAACCAGCCAAGTGGATTTCTGGGATTAAGTTCAGACTGAGGGGGGGAAACAGCATATTGAAAAAACAAAGAGTCACCCTGGAAAAAGGTGAGCCAGAGCTCATAAGAAGGATGAAAAATAGGAAAATTATGTTGTGATTCCTGAGTAAAGGAAAATTTAGACTCGTTTGCTGCTCCTGCAGGAGCACAGCCAGCAGCAGGTTCTCCTCCCCCAGCAACACCTCCCAAGTGTCTTCAGCCAGTATGTGTGCTCAGGCTGAAGTCCCCTGCCAAAGCCCTGCTGACCTGCTGCCCAGCTCAGAGCCTGCTGACCATACCCTTTGCTCACTTCCAGTGAGTTTCTTTGATTAAAATAAGTAAATAAGCAGCATGGAGAGATTTAACCAAATAACTAGCAAAGATGCATTACAACTTGGGAAAGTGCTCTCCAACTCTATCCTGCAGACATGAAGCATCCACTCTGGCTGTAACTGCATAGAATGAAACCCAGCAGAAGTTAAAAAAGAAAAGGAAAGTTAAAAAAAAAAAAAAAAAAGGCAAAGGAAATGGACAAGTGTCAAAGGACCTATAAAGGTTTTCCATCGCTAAGCTCTCAGGTGTCCCAACACTCCCTGCTTGGACAAAGCTCTCCCCAGACCCAGGGTGCCAGTTGCTCTGTGTTATTTATTTGCTGTGTGTTACTTTGTTATTTATTTGCTGTGTGTTACTTTGTTATTTATTTGCTGTGTGTTACTTTCCCTATTTAATTCACACAAAGCAAACACAAAACCATGGGAAGATTCAGCCCCAAGTCTGGCAAATGACAAAGAGTTCAGAGAACAAGAAAAAAATGCTTTAAATGCCTGCTAGATGCCACAGCTTTTTCTTTTTTCCTTGCTTTTCTTTTTTTCCTCCCTTAAAATGAAGGGAAGGCTTATTCTGAACCAATTAGGTTTCAACATGCTTGGAAAGATCCCAGCGTTGAATGCCGAGACCTTGACATAACAGGTGACAACCTTTCTATGCCAGAAAAAGTTTAACATATAATAAGAAACAAATATTAGACTGCTGATGGAGTGGGTTTTTATTCCAGCAGTTTGTGTAAATGTCCTGTAACGACTTGCACAACATTGCAGGCTCTCAAACGAAGTGATAACGGCACAGCACCAGCTGTTATCTGCCATCCCTCCTTCAGTAACACCACAGCTCCTCTCCCTTTACTACGTGAGCTCACGGCTACCGGAGGTTTAATATCATACACACACTCCTTTAGGGATTCAACGTATGCTCAAGTCTTTAACAAACAAGATTTCATGAGCTTGAAGCACCTAAATTAAGAAGGGTGACCTTGTTCACAGCTGTCTGAGCAGCTCTGCACTTCCTGAAAATCAAGGTGGTTTAAATAAAAAAATTAAGCTGGAGGCAGAGAAAACCCTGAGTTTCCCAAAACCTTGTTCTGAAATATGGAGCAAAACCCCTACAGATTTGGCACTGTGAGCCACTATTACCCTGGCAGCTCCTCCTCAAATTGCCTGAAGTTGTGGCTTCAAGTAAAATACTATAGAAGAGACCTGGGGCAAGGGAGCAGGGGCTGGGGTTTCCTCCAAGCTGCACATGCAAACAGTTCAGCTGCTGATCACAAACTGGAACAGCACCAAGGACAACCAGGGTGTGCTCCCCCCAAAAAACTTCTTTCAGATGTTCAAATCCCCATGTCTGAGGGCCATGATTCACTCGGGTCCTTGTGTCTCAGGGATTTCCACTGTACACCAGAGCCACTGGTGATGGTGACCATCCCACTGCTGTCCTTTCCAAGGCTTACAGTGTTCTCAGGCTTGACTGAGAGGCTCAAAACCTGCAAACAGTTCAAGACTGGAGAATACATTCTCCAAATATCAAACTCAACACAGAGAATAAGTCATCCTCATATACCTGGGGGGGTTAAAACCATAACACCTGAACCAACTGGGACAGAGAGCTCATGAAAATGTAAGAGTGCCAGAGCCTGGGACAGGCTGCCCAGAGAGATTGTGGAGTCTCCTTCTCTGGACAGATTCCAAACCTACCGGGACACAATCCTGGGCACCCTGCTGGAGCAGGGGGAGTGGATGAAATGATCCCCAGAGGTCCCTTCCAACCCCAACCATTTCTGATTCTGTGATCAGTTATGACTTAGCAGTTTTCATGGATGGTTTTGAAGTTGCTGAAAGATGCTTAGCACATCTAGCAAGGAGCAAAAAGCTCAGTTATACCCTGAGACCTGAATTGATTTGTGTGGATCTAACAAAGAAGGTGATGTGCAGCGATGCACAGTTGCAGGCAAGGAAGAACCAATTCTCTTACCTGGCCTGAGTTTTTGCACCTTGTTTGCAAACCAATAGTGCAGATCTGCACAGATCTGCTCCCTGCTCTGGACTATAAAACAATTCTTCCCTACCGGAAAAAAAAAAAAAAAGGTTGGCATCTTTGATAAGACTCCTGGAGGAAAGAGTGTGCAGAGGACGCTGCAGAACATGGTCCTGACCTGTAAAGGATGCAAGTGGAAGAAACATCTCAGCCACATGGGACCTCCCAAGACAGCCCAGCAGAGACTGGCCAGTCCTGCCGGCTCCACTGTGTGTGGGACACTGTTTTAAAAAGGTTCCCATTCCTAAGGTACAATTAAAGGACTGACAAGTTACAATTTAGGATCTCTAAAGTGGCTGTTTCTATTTCTCCAGTATTTACACGGAGCTGGGAACTGGTCTTCACTGCTATTTCTTTAAAGAAAAATAGCTATATTAAAGGCAACATCACTCACACCCCCTCTCTGTCTCTTCCAACTCAAGTGAACCAGTGTCCTGGAAAGGCTGTATCATGCAGAGAGGCAAGTCACACAATTTAATGTCCATGAAATTCAATTTCGGAATCAAAGAGCGTAAAATATTTCTAGCCAACATCTGTTATTGTAGACAGGCATGCAAACTTATATTATCTTTAGTCACTTCAATCTTTTTTAAGTGCCTGAAAATTTAAGCCTCAGAACATCACTTATTTCTTGCTTATTTCAGACTGAGAATGTCTGACCTCACCACTCCACGCCAGCACCGGAGGAAGGGAGCGCAGAAGAGCATCAAGACAACTCCCACTTGCAGGACAATAAACTGCTCTTTCACCTTGCAAGAATGACTGTCAAGAAGTAATAGAAAGATATTTCCAAGCTGGTTTTGTCTTCCAACAACTTGATGTTCCACAAGCATTTCAGACCATCAAATCCAGTGCTGCTCAACATTTAACCTGAACTTTTTTCTCTCAACAGTTTTAGGATCATGACCTTTTGCCCTATGCCCTGTGATAGCAGAAAGCAAACACCACCTTCCCCTTCTAGGCACCCGAAGATGTATTTTCTCCCTCTTCTCTTATTTAGAGACAAACAACTCCAGTTTGTTCAGAGCATTGGTTTCTAGACCTCCAGTCAATCTTGTTACAACTCCCTGGACCTCCTCCAGCCAACCTCTCCTTCTCCTGCCAGAACCAGAAGAGGACACCTTCCTCCCCACATTTACCCCAGCACCACACACCTATCTACTCTGGGATGTTTATCACCTTAAAAAGTTATTGTGGACAGTATACAAACTTAGCAGCTAAGGAGAGATGAGCTTTATGACCAGTCTCCAAGAATTTAAAAGCAGAGACCTCGTCCAATTCACATCTACCTTAGTAATTTGTTCCATCACAAAGAGGATGAATTATGGAATATTCTTGTTAAGCTAAAAATTCCTATTGCAGAGTTTTCAATATTTTAAGTCCTATTCAGGTTGGTTTTTAAAAAGGAAGCATAGGCAGCACCGAGCATTCAAGCTCAGCAAACAAGTCAGCTTCTCACTGCGAGCAAAGGAAACCACAGAGCAGACTCCCACTCCTCATTTCCATTTCACTGCCCACAAGGATGCTCTGAGGACCACAGGGGACACAAGTATCTACATTATACTCTCTATTATTTAAGAGCAGAAATTATTGTTACGTGTTTCCTACAAGGCCTTGGGGGATTCTGCTTGCCGGTGTGATCACCCAGTCTGGCTGAAGCAGAGGAGCACTGGTTTCCCTTTCATCCAAAACTGTTGAGCCTGCAGCATCCCACAGGACGTGGGAAGCTGCGGGTCCAATCCTGCACTGCCTGGAGGGTTTGCATCATTAGCTCCAGCTCCCACTGGGAGCTGGGATACTCTGGGATGGGGATCTCTGTCAGTCCCCTGGGATCAGATTTCCATGCTGAGTAATGCACTTAAGCAGTCAATATGTTCAATAACACATCTGAACAGCTCCTCTGCCCTCATCTCCAGCCTCTTCCAGCTGCAGTCTCTGGTCCCATTCACAGTTTGTGGGAGCAAGGGGACAAGAAAAGCAAAAAAGTTTTGTCCAAAAAAATTCTCTTTGCCCAAGAATTCCCCCTGAGCACCATGGGTCAGGTAGCACTGCCCCTTAACTCAGGTATAAAACCCCTGGGAGCCAGCAGTGATGATAATATTAGAACACAAATGATATAATACAAGGGACCTCATCACTCTTGGCTTCCATACCCAGCTTGGCTAAAGCCAAAAGATCCTATTTTTTTTTTTTTTTCATGCAAACTCCCCAGTTAGCAAAGAAAAACCACACCAGCAGTCTTTACACTGTCCACAATATCTTTTTAAGGTGATTTGTCATTTAAATTGTCAGCTTGAAAGGTAATAATTTTTTAAAATGAATAAAATATTATGTATTACATTCACAGGCTGCAACCACTGCCAAATTCCTCCGTCAATTTTTACAGGATTATAATCACATTCCTCTTTTAAATGTTTTATTCTCTTGTTTCTGTGCCAAAGAGCTGGGAAAGAGAGTAAATGGCTACTTAAGAACAGCGTATGATGATCCAAACCAACACTGGAAATGGAGCAAAATGCTCCTCGGGGCAGGGGGGAGCATGTTGCTCAGCAAGGGCATCTTTAGGTGTTGGCTGTGATGCAGCAGCCAAAACATTTTCAGATGCCAGTGTAATTTTAAAGCAGATTTTCCTGTGAAAAGTCCTAGTTTTAAGTAAAAGCATTGAGATGACAAGTTTTATGTTTCTGTCACTGAGAAATACCCAGGTCTTGCAGAGACCAGAAACAGCTCAATTCACCAGTGGTGCCAAAGGGAACGTCAGTGAGACCCAGAGGAGGTATAGGAGCTGAGTACACCACAGCCCCCTCCCAGAGGCTATAGATGCTCCCTTCCTACTCCACTTGTTGCTCAGAACCCCTGCCGCCTTGTCTTCTCCCTAAACTGTCCTTCTGCTTGAGGTGGAATAGAAGAACAGACCCATCTTGGGTCTTCCTGGTTTGCTCTGCCTACTACAGTCAAGCCCTGTCTGAGCAAACTGCCAGCTGGGTCCCAGTCCCAGCTCCTGCAGGGACCTGTCTGGGGCTCAGCCTGGGGGCAGTGACACAAAACAAGGATTTCAGCATTTCTTAGTCAGAATCTAAAGGTCTTTTTTTTTTTTTCCCCCCCTCCCCCTGAAAATGCCTGGAGCACAATAGTAATCGTTGGTACAAAGAGGACAAATAAAATGGTCTAGAAATGGAGGCAGAACCATATTCACCCAAATTAATGGGCAATTTTTACAACATGAACACAAGAAAAATGTTGGGTTTGAGTTTTGGGGTTTTTTTCCCCTGCAGGGCACTTTGGTTGTTGGGTTTGTTTTGCAGGACAGTGTTCCTTTATAAAAGAATTCCTCTGAAAGCACTTCTCCTGTGAAGCTCCCCCTCCAACAGCTACTGTTACAAATCTGTGATAAAAGATGCATTCAGCAGGGTTTGGCACAAAAATAGCACCCAAAGTGGTGCTGCCAAAGCCTCACAATTTTATCACGAACTTCAAAATATTTGGAGAAAGAAAAGATAGTCCTGTTGGGAGCACCAGCTAGAAGAAGCTTCAGTTTTTGGGGTGTTCAGGACCTCAGATTTCATCTGGGAGAAAAAGGTGTCTAGACATGATTCTGGAGGAAAACTCTCGAACAGGAATGCAAACACGATCCAGATTTTCAAGCACTAATGGCGAAGCAGAAGGAACCTTTGATGGACTATCACAGACTCACAGAATGGTTTGGGTTGGAAGGGAACTTTAAAGGTCATTTAGTCCAACCCCCCTGTAGGGAGCAGGGACATCTGCAACTACAGCAGGTTGCTCAGAGCCCCAGCCAACCTGACCTCGATTATCACTTGGTTTGATCCAGCTTCAGGATTCTGCAGAATCTCACCGGTGACTTTGCAGTATTTTGGGGGGCAGAACCACGCTGTGAACTTCAGCCCGGCAGCACCATCAGAACCAATGCTTTGCAAGCACCAAGGAGAGCAGCTGTCCCCAGTGCCGCTGAGCAATTCAGCCAGAGCTCCATTGTGTGGGAGCAGAGCCATGGAGGTCCTGTGTGGATGGAAGCACAAACTCTGGATCTCAGCTGAACAAGAGACACTTTGCTTGCCTAGACTGGGTATGTGTCCATGATCATGTGTCCACTTAAACCTGCTGACAAAAAGCAGGTGGTCTTGCTCTGCTCTCCATCACCCCACACATCTCCCTATCCCTCAGCACATGCCAGACTTCTCCAAGAGCTTCTGCACCAGCAGAAAGCCATCCACCAATTTCCTCAGCCATCAGATCAGCTGTGTCACAAACCTCTTATTTAAGTTTCCAAGGGAAATCTAAAAGGAAATAAGCCCCAGGACTGAATCAGTAGCACAGCAAGGCAGGTCCATCAAAGCCAGGGGACACAGGTCCTGACGGAGCAGGACAAGCACCAGTGGCATGGACTGAGAGCTTTGCTGTTTCTGTGGCAGAGGGGCTGTGCCCACAGCACAACACGAGCGTTTAAGACCTGTCGTGTGTCTTTGCAGGGACATGCACACACACACCCAACAGCAAGCACAACTCTTCTGTCCTGCTGCTCATCCCCTCCATGCCAGAAACAAACCACAGTCCCATCGGACCCAGCATCCACAACACAAGGGAGAAGAAACATCTCAGCAATGAATAGATTTCAGCTGGAATCTCCCAGGAGATGGTATTAAAGTGAAGGAAGAAATAAATAGATGGAGAAGAAAAGAATCAACTTGCCAGTATCAGCCATGACAACTTCTAAAACCCTAAGTCAAGCTCCGAGCACCATGGCACCAGCTCCCAGTCTGGGATACTGAGAAATAACCAGGCTAACGTGGGGTGGTGAGAGGAGGGCATCTCCCTACGTCTTGCTGCCCAATAATTCCTTTTTTTTCCAGCTTTTATATGTAGCTGGGAAGCTCTGGAGGTCTTTTTTTTAATTTACAAAGCCGAGATTTTCACTGAAGCCCCTGGTTCTGAATGCTGGGCTTTAATCCGAGTGTCAGATGTCAGGAGATAGCAATGGGCGGCAGGAGCTGGCCACCAGCCGAACCCTTTTCCAACTAGCTCAGCTGGGGTCTGGATTCAGGAATCCAGACCGATGCATTCGGGATGTATTTCCCGAAATGGAGAGCTTAATCCCCAAAATGTACCATGCAGCAGCAAGCACAGCTCTAAACTACTCTATAAATACACCACTATGCACCACACTCACCAGGTCCAGCTCTAAATCTGGTTCACCCATCGGTCGCAGAAAATATAAATATTCCTCCTGGTTTTCAGTGCAATATTCCCAGGCTGATCCAGAGAACCTATGGAGTCACTAAGCTATAATTAGAGGTTTATTATAAAAGCTGTTTGGGATGCCTGTCAGCACTGAGGGGACTCTGTATTTAAGGTACCCTTCCCACATGGAGCAGCAGCGGGCTGGATTTTTGCCTTTCATTAGAAAAGGCCAACTTGTTTACTCACCTCAAGTGACTTGGTCTCTGCTTTGCAAGAGTATTTACAGCCTCTAACTTGATTAATGGCATTTAAAAATGGCAAAAAGAAAAAGCCATCAGTGAGGTGGTTTAAAAGATGAATTTTCATCCATAGCTCATAATATGATTACAAGCCAAATCTTGCTTTTCTCCTCCCCAAAATTTAAATAATTCATTAATTGGGTGCAGGACATGCACATTCACACACTCATTATCGTAGGATTGTTGACATTTCATGTTTTTCTAAAAATAATAGCTAACGTGGAAGGGAAATGAAACAATGTGATATTTCTTTGGGACTGTCTCTACCGCTAGGAAAATATGCAAAGAAAATACGGCCGTGAGCATCTCGCATACCTTCCTGCCGAGCGCCGATTGATACAACAATAAATACCCTTTCAAAGCACTTGGACTGCCCTGACTTTGTCTTGTTTTTATTTATTGTTTTTATTTTTAAAGAACATCTGCCAACGTTACCATATCCTGAGCCTTTGGGAGGGAGAGGACCCGAGAGCCACGCAGCAGGGATGCTTGCTGGGACCTGGTCTCTCTCCTGGCTGTCACGTCACAGGGTGATGACCCTGGGCAGGTCTTGTTCCCCATGCTGAACTGGAAGCAAACCAGATCACCAGTTTGATGCCAGAGCAGGGATTTCACATTGCGGGCACCTCCAATTGCCCTAATCCCACAAACACCGTATTAAAAAGGTTGCTCCCTCAAAAGCACTGGGATTTCTCGCTGGGCCAGGCTTTCAGCAGGCCAGCCCCTGCGCTTCTAAATAAAATATATTTAGGCCTACAAGCACTGAGCTAGATCACAACTTGGCAAACATTGAGAAAATTAAGTTGAAAGTGGAATGAAAAAGCATCTCTAAAGCAACGCTCCAGTTCAATGCCCAGGAGCAGCATTGTCTGTGCTTTACTCTTGGGAAATAAAGTCCTTGGAGTGAGGTGGCCATGGCCAGGAGACAACCAGGGCTGCTCTAGAAGGGGAAAAACATCATTAGGAGGTAAAACCATCTCTGCTAATACCGAAGGTGAATTCAGGTGAGTAATTACACCAGCTGCCAGGTACAGCTCTGCAGAGGTGACCCTCCCTGGTGCTGCCTGGATGTGGCACTGTGGAGGTATCAAGGCAGAGGTGATTTCTCCGACCGCACCTTTGGGGCAGAACTGGCCAAAAGAAAGCAGCAAAGGAAGGCAGGGCCAAACGCAGCCACAGATTCCTATGGTAAGAGGATGCCCAGCTCCTGGATGCTCCAAAATCACCCCTTCCCAAATGCTGCCTTCCATCCATCCCTTCAAAGCACAACAAAATATTCAGGAGCTGGATGGAAACACAATAGACACAAAACCAAATTTCACTATTAATGGCCTCCAGTGGATTTATTTTTGCATCCTGCAGCAAAGCACCACTGAAAGGGAATGTTTTCTTCTTCCAGTAGACTACTGTCACATACCTACATAAAATTATGGATATTTGACTTACAATTTTTATTCCCCTGCCCCCCCTCCCCCCCAAAAAAGGCTGAAATCAAGCTTCTCAGTTGCAAAATTAGCAGTATTTGGTATCTGCAATTCAGTTTCAAGAACCTCCCTCATCTCTTTTTTATAATCACACTGAGAACAGCTACACTGCACATACCATTTTCTCACTACATTGAGCTTGAGGAAAATTTAAGACTTCCTCCCCGCCCTGCCTTCCTTTTAATGGGAGATGTGATTATTGAAATTAATTCAGAAAATAGTCAGCATTCACCAATCAGCTCAGCAGTTTGCATTTTCTTCATCTGCTACTTACATGCTAATTATTGTACTGGTGGGATTATTTCCCATTCACATTTGGAATTTACAACACAGTGGGGAATTCATTAAATTAGAAGAAAAATACAAAAAAAAAAAAAATAAAGAAATCAATGACATTTTAAATTCAACTTTTTTTTTTTTTCCCCTTCCAAGTCTCCTGCCTACAAGGACCTGACAAACTCAGCCCCAGCAGAACAGATGCATAAGGCAGTGTTTCCAAGGGGCAGAGCAGCAACAGCATCTCCGGGGCAGGCATTCTGGGAAGATGATGCAGCCCTTCCACGTTCGCCTGCACCTCGGGGGTTCACCCCATCTGCTGCCTCACACCCACCGTGCTCTGTTCCCCTTGGCTGACATTTGTAATGAAGGAGGAAAAGCTCCCACCATGTGTGGGAAATCAGTCCCCATCTCCAAGCCCAGCCCTCCAGCAATGCTGAAATAGTTGTGCTGAGTTGGAACCGGGGTTTGCCTGAGCAGGGAGCAGAGGTGGCAATGGCAGACATGTCCCATGATGGCCTCTAACCACTCAGCAGATCTAAAGGGCTTGGGTGGTTTTGTCCTCACCCCAGAATAGTCATAGAGCCAGCACAACACGTGTCCACAACATCCCCCAGCAAGGACTAGGTTCTCCAGCTGTCACGTCTACCAGCTAAACACAGGTGTCCAGTGGAGACCCTTTCTTGCAGGTACCCACCAGAGAGATCCCTAATTTTGTTATGTGAAGCTCAAATACTATTTACCACCTCATTTCACCTGGGCAAGTACATACAAAGCCAGTATTGTCAACAGCAGGGCTTTGAGCACAGAAGGGCCTTAATGTTCACCTCACAGTGCTGTTTACTGGGGGTTACCCCTGAAAGCAAGGGCTCCTTCTCACCCCCACCCTCTCAGATCCAATCATCCTGCTGACAACTACAAAATATTAAAAAAAAATAAGCCATCACAAAACCAAACAAAGAAACAGACAACACACAACGCCAAACCAAAACCTATCCTAGGTGTCAGAGAAGATGGAAGTAGGAACATGAAAGCTTTGAAGTTCCTTTAAACTACCCAATCTCCTGCTCCCACCAGCTGCTGGACACCATAAGCTGGCTCTGAGGCCTCCTCAAAGGTGACAAGCAAATGCCCTGCAACGCTGCAGGACATCAAGAACACCACAGAAAACATGCAGGTGTCCCCAGAGCAGAAAACACAACTGAAAAAAAATCACAGCTAAAGAACAGGCCTGAGGAAGCAGCAGCACAGACTGGCAGGGCACCAGGGTTGCCAACATCAGAGGTACCTCCCTTATGCTGAAGGGCTTCCCAGAGCCCCAGCTCAGCCCAGGGGCCCATGGGGGGTACACAGAGGTGTGGGCACCTGCTAGGGGAAACCACT
>JAAGNO010015912.1:6474-29192 GCA_033439905.1 Ceryle rudis
GTAACCTTCCTTTAGTATAGTAATTTTTAAAATGTTGTAACATTGCTTTTGAAAGTACTGTAGGACTTCCACCCTTTCTATTTCCAACCTGCTATTTCTAGTACAAGCCAGGATGCTGCTGGCATCCTGTATCTACCTGTCCTCTTTGCAAGGACCTTCAAAGCCTGTGTTGCCCTGGCGAAGGCAAGTGTTAATGTTCTTTGTTACGCTAAAACATGACTCAACACCAGATACTTCATTTTGTCTGGTTTAAGTGGTTTATAGGCCCTATTGTATAGATGTGCAAAATAAAAATAAAGGTCATATTGTTCAGGGAGGAAGTAAATATTCCTTTATTTCTTGCTGTGATACAAGACTAGAGCAAGTAAGTGTAAATTACACCTATCTCTTTTATTTATCCTTTTATCAGTCCTTTCCTTTGAAGAAAGGAAACTTTTAGGTATTCTACAAACCCTGGAATAAAAAGAACTTTAAAAGCCAACTGACTTTCTCTTGAATTTTAATTACAGGTATTACACTGGGATAACTGGAAATTCAATTTTGACTTAAAACTGAAACCTAATATACATATGACAGATATCTCCTGTTTTTCTTGGATTCTGGGGCGGGGGGGCGGAAATCACATAATTCAGATAGCTTTGGGAAATGACAGGGCATGTAGTCAAGTTCCAGAAAGGGTTTGGGCATTCTTACTTTTTGTGCTTGTCCACAAAGATTTTTATTTTTTCTCATAATGTCCTGTCCATCTTTGTTCCTCATTCAGTTGCCGTAGCTTAAATAGTCACATACTCAAAAAAAAAAAAAAAAAGTAAAACGCAATTTCAGATATCCACACTGTGCAGTGTGCTTCTGAATCTATTTAAAAGCTCTCTGTGACTGGCAGCACGGTTAACTTTGCAGAGTGGAAACTCACACATACTCTACTTCAGAAAATGGAATTTAGTTGTTACTGTGTTTAATATGCTCCTGGAAATGCGCCCGGTGACAACACTGCTTGCACACTGGGTATCAAGATAGCTAGTTATGAATGTTTGTTGTAACAAAACAAAATGTACAGCTTTAATTGGAGACATCAAAGCAGCATTTGAATCTTAAAAATGCATTTGCCTGTGAAATCATTTGCAACAAACAGCAGTATATCCATGGGGCTGAATGGAAAGTAGAAGTGAAAAATAAATGCATTTATAAACTCTCAAAACTTTTTTTGTCGTTACTAATATGGAAAGGCTGGATATATAAACTACTTCCTCAACAGGAGATGCAGCAAACTATACAAGCCTTGAAAAATTTCAGTGCTTTGATTGCCACAAGGAAGATTCCTTGTATGATGACTTGTTATGAAATAATATAGCAAGCTCAGAGTTTAAAAAATATCCCTATGAAGTCTGAAAAAAGCAAATCGCACTACCTTTTACTGTGAATTAAGTCCTTACATTTGTTTAATTTATAAGCTGCTACAGTTTGAGAATTTCTTTTAGTAGTAGTAATAAGGCATAATAGAAAGTTGGTATACCTTTACAGAAGAGAAAAATGTCTTGATGCCTACTTATTTATGAAGTAATGAATTGCTGGATGCAGTAAATGGCGCTTCATCAGTTTTGATAATCAAACTACTCAGATAACTAGGGATTGTATGGCAAATATGGATGCCTGCTTGCAAAAGTCTTGATGAATTATACCCCCTATTTATGTTATGTATATAGAGATATTTAAAGCTACTTTCTTGGGAGATCTGTCACTATACTATACCTAAAATGAAAAGTGGAAATCCAGAAGACTCTTAGTAGGATCTGGTGCATTTAATGGAATCTACTTTGATACCTGGGAATGGAAGAACAGATGAAATAGAGTAATCCTATACCAAAGGGGTCATGTCCTAGGTCCTCAGGTCTTGTCAGTGGCCTACCTTTAGCCTGGGACAGACTTTCTCTAGCCTATGTAGTTGAAGTGAGCATAAAAATAGACACTCAGGTAGATACTGCACATGAATAATTGTTTCTGCAGATTTGAAAAACTCCCGTCTTCTGGAATCTGCATTCTCTGCATTTGCTGGCTTTATTGGCCTGCTCATGGGCAGTATTTTCAAATTTCATTATCACTATTGTTAAATCTCTTGGAAACTTTGCTAAATACATGACTTAAGATGCACACCAAGGTTAGCATCTGGGGTTGGTATTGTCTTGAGCAGATGCGCACTGAGAGTGGCACCAAGGGTTGATGTTGTCCTGAGCAGAACTGTGGTGAAAGAAAATGATGCTTCTGGGAAGGATATATTCCTTTGGGCAGGACACAGCTATGATCCTTTTTATGTAATCAAATAATTTTGCAAATTTCAGTGAACTCTACAGTTCTCTGCTATACCTTACTGAAAATACAATCAAGACGATAGTAATTACTGGAAAAATTTGTTGGTGGTAGCTTACTAAGCAGAATTTTTTCATTTCTTGCCTAAATAGTTCAAGCCATATGTAATTGAGTTCAAGTCACTGAATGCTAATAAAGTATGTTCTTTATTGAAAGAAGCTTGCATTTTGTGTAGTGAAAATTAGAAGAATTCATATATTCAAAACAATTTGAATCAGCATTCTCATCAAACCTTTTTAGCTGAATTTGGCTGACTTCAAAGGCAGACATTTCTGTCAGTCTTTGAGATTTACATATCCTTGAATGCTGTAAGGCAGAGCAGCTTAATGGGACGGGAGATTGGAATGAAGCCACAGCACACCAGATCAAGTAGGCTAAATGCTAAATATTTTACTGAATAATCTTAGTGCTGTTCAACATTCTTGTACTGAGACAAGTATTTTTTCTTTCTCTGTAATCCATTAGGTTAATGGACATAGATGGCTCCTGTTTGGTTAGGGCTTTGGACGCATCATGTCCTCCTCATCTAAGCTTGCATTGCACAAAGCTCACAGTGGCCAAAAATTCTATGCTACTCTTCTGCGGTCGTTGTAAGTTTGAGTAACAATGTAATTTGTTATTACATTGTTACTCAAACTTATTACTTATTAATACTTAAACATATTACATATGTTATTACATAAATAACTTACAAATGTAAATTTTTCCTGAGGTTGCATACAACAGCCTACATATGGGCTAACTGATTAAAAAGAAAGGCATCTGACCTTGTCCAGAGCATGCACCATTATGAACTCCATATCAGATGAGAATTATTTTAACAGTCCTCAGTGTCTATGAAGTGTTTTTACATGCTTAACAGATACTAGAGGAAAAAAAAGTGACTTGAAATTTCAGTAACATCTCACAAAATGCCAATAAAAAAATATGTTTTGTTGGAAGAGATGGAAAAAGGAAAGGAAAAGGGTGAGACTTTGTTAAATAGTGTCACAGAGGTAGGATAAGTTTCTTTTCTAAAATAGTAATTTCCATGCTTTTCATGTGTAACAGTATTGTTGAGGGCAAGAAAAATGGCAACTGTTCAGACTATGACAAGGCTACCAGAAAAAGCTAAATGTAAGAAGTGATCCATTCCAGAAAACCCTGCTTTTATCCTAAAAGCAGAGACAAGCTGTGATTAAACTTTTGCTTAAGCTATAGATGACCCAGTTAAAGCTTTTTTCATAACAGAAACTGTAACTTTAATCAAGCCTGACTATGAAATCTAATTATGTTTCCATGTGTATTTAAGATTGAGAATGTATTTGTGCTTAGCTGGGGGCAACAAGTCGCAACTTTCTATATACAATTTTATTTGTTCTTGAGAATGTACGTAATCATCTAGTTTTGTTTGCTTTATATTTTAATGGATTAAAAAATTCTTATGTAAGACTTCACGTAGTTCACTTTGTCATAAACTCTAGCATGTTTGTCCGTGCACACCACCAGTTTTTCTAAAGATCTGTAACCTGTAGTTTCCTGCAGATAGCTTTAGCTTTTCAGAGAGGGATTTCTTATTACAGGAAAATAAATAGAAGCAGAAGAAACTTCAGATCTAAATAATTTACCTGTAAGTAGTTTTATTATCCTTGTTGTTTCAGTGAAGAATGGAACAGAGGATTAATTGTGGTTTTTAGAAAGTAAAATATTTAATGACTTGGAAAGAATTAATCTTTGCTGTTTATAAAACAATGTGAAAACAACAACAAAAAAAACCCTTTCAGAGTAGAGCACATGAAGATTGCCGTGGCGTAAATTGGTAAGGGAATGGTGGAAGTGCATTATCACCCTGAAAAAAATGGAACTATATCACTTAGGTCATTAGAATCCTAGGCTATGGTTTTGGTCTTCCCTTGCTGACAGTGTTAGCTTCATGGAGCAGTCTCATACATTGCTTTGCCTTCTATGGAAATAAAATGTTATGTGTCAGATAAGAAGTAATGGGCATAACAACCATCTAGTTATTGAAGGTAAATATATGAAATGGTTAAATTTCTCAATCAACTAGAAAGCTAAATCAAATGAAGTTTCTAAACAATACACGCTAAATACCAGCCCTTCTTCCTTTTTGCTTCTCCTTGTCCCTGGGGTATATTTTGTTTAGGGAAAATTCTGTTTATCAGTGAAAGACTCAAAGATGAAAGAAGATGAAACAGCTGGAGATAGAGGAGTTGATGCAGAAGAATGACAGACTGTTCCAGATGAATGAGTAAGCAAATAATCTTTTTTTGTGTGTCCATCTTCCTACATTTGGAAGAATTGAATTCTTTAATTAATTTTTAGCAGGACTCTAACTATGATTTGTAGGTCTAATAATTTGCCTACCTCAAGCAATTTTTCATTGTCTGCAATAAGATTGAAGAGTCTTGACTTGAACTAGCTGATTGGATGACATATGAGAAATAGCACACTTGTCTTTGCAAGCAAATGCTAATTCTGGTTTTAATGTATTTCCTTTGATTTCTTTGCATAAAAATTGTGTCATTTGGTTGTGGGTTTTTTTTTTTTTTAATTTGGTTTTGTTTGTTTTTTGTTGTTGTTGGGGGTTTTTTGATTGTTTTTTTTTTCCCTTTTTTTTTTTTGTGTGTGGAAGAGAACCGTGCTATAAACAACACTCTGCTTCTTACATGTTCGCCAAATGACTGATATGATTGGAAAAGGAACGGGTGATTAGAGTCCTCAGTGTGTGATGGCTACTGCAACTGTCTCAGTTGTGTATTGTGATTGGCAAAACAAAGAGGATCCTTAAATCTGTCCTGAATCATAGAACAGTTTAAATTGTCCTCTACTCTCAAATCCACTGATTTGAGGAGAATAATAGGTGGCTGACATCCAGGTTTTTTTCTGTAGCTATCTGAACTAAGAATCTGACCTAAATTATGCTAGCTATTACATGGTTCAGATTTGCTTTGTTGCAGAGTGAAGAGAGTTGTACTAATCATGGGGGCATTCTTGAAATTAGTTGCTACATTTATACAAGTACTTACTTTCATCTGTGATCATGGATTAAAAAAAAAAAAAAAGGAAATATCTCCAAAGCAGTAAAGAAACTAATGTGGATTTAGCGTCTGTGGCCCTAGTGATATTCCAATCTAAATTGAATATGCTCTTTAATTCTGACATTCTTTATTCTAATTGAATAATGTTAAAATTATTTGAAATGCAACATCTGAAAAATCTGAGTTTTATTGTGAAGCTGTATTAGATTTTCAAGGATTTTTATTTTTCCTGTTATAGCTAATTGTCCAAAACAGGATTTGCACTCTTTAGGTAAGTACTTTTGGTTAGATAGGCACAATCAGGCAATTGTTATCAACACCACCACTAGCACCTCCTTCCCATAACTAGGAGAAGTAACCGAATTACATTTGTACAAGAATATTTGCTGGGTGCAACTCACTCAAGTGCTCAGAGCAGTCCACCAGCCAGTAAAGATCAACTAATCTGGAAGATGCACTTTACCTCCTAGAACTCAACCTGACCCTAAAGGATGAGCAGTATAACTCTGCTTTTGGGAACACCTCCTTCCTGCTCCTGTCAGCAAGGAACAGGGAAATCGAGTCACTCAAAATTCTACAGTTTTGTATTGGGTTTTGTTTGTATTAATGATATCTACAGAGGCAATAAACATCCAAACTCTTTCATAGAGGTTAATTATCGCATAGTACTTAGTGTGTGGACTTCATTGATCCCAACTTGAGCCATGATATATGGCCTATAGTCTGTCTTTTCCCTTTTTTCCTCCCTCCTTGTTTCCCATGTTTTAATATATAATATTCAAATAGATAAAAAATAGTTTACATTTCTCATCTGCAGCTTCCACAACTGTAATAGGTAGCAATTGCAAAATGGCAGACATACTAGAGCTCCAATGACCCTTGCTCAAAAAGCTAGAAAATTACAAGGTGTCGGTGTGACACTGGATAATTACATTGGTATTGTAACTTAATTTTCATACATTGAGTTTGCAGTTTGGGTTTTTTCAAGGATGCCTAAAATCAGAGTTAAGGTATTGAGTTTTGCTGCTGTTATTACAACATTTAATAATGTGTATTATAGCATTTCAAATTCTTTTTTTTATGCCTTTTTTACTTTCCTTCAAAAGAAATAAATGGTAATGTGAAGAAACAAAGGGTGCTTGCTGAATAAATATTCATTATTTCTGTACTTTTTCTCATTCATATGAATATAGTGATATAGACAGGCATGAGGCTTAAGAATTCATGTTTCTTATTCAAATACAGAATGTCCTGGTGTTTGTGCAGTTTCAAGATTTGGTGGTCTTGAAACAGATCTGTTATAGAAACAGGTCTGGTCTGCAAAATGTAAACGTGAGCAGAGCTGTTGTCCAGCTCAGCGGTAGACCTTCTAATTTAAATTCTGAAGGATTCAGCTGCAATTATGAATGCATGTGCCTAATGCAACCAATTGAATTTTAGGGTAAAATGGCCTCTCTAACTGGGCAAGTCTCACACCTCTACTATAAAATGTCACAGGAATTGTTTTAATATGGACAGAGTATTTTTTTCCTTTTGATTCTTGGTATTCTTGGTCTGTCTGAAATATTTTATAAAAAAAAGATCTTTAGCATGTCAGGTATTTGATTCTTTTAGTTACTTGGTTTATTTTGTATCACTTATGAACAACTAGAAAAAGCTTCTTACTATGGGAAATATCGGTCAGTGTTAATAAATAGTGCTTTCACCCTGTCCTCTGTTAAGCAGGCTTTGTTGTTGAACACTGTCCACCACTGGACATAGAAGTAGCATTTCTGCCCTAATATATAAGTGAATGGTGAAGCCCTGAAGCTGCTTTTGCTTATCAAAGGAAAGTTCCATCTCTTGTCAAAGATATAAAAGTTATTTGTCCCTTACTGATACTACAGGAAATTCATTTTGCTGTAAACCTATGTGGACTCAGGTTTGTGTTCAAGTCAAAGCCTAGAGCCTCTTAGAGATCCATCTTACTTCACTAGATGCTGTAGAATCTTACTCTGCAGAGTTCAAAATCAGGTAACATAGGACTTCTAGAAAAATCAGTAGAACTAGTTCAGGGATTAATCTGCCTCCAAACTTTGATAAACCATAATGTGAACTTCATATTGTGTCTATCCCGTGTGTAACTTCAGTCTAGATGTTCTGATATCTGCAGGTTGCTTACTTACAGTAACTGTTAACAAAATCCATTTTAAAGGAAGGGATAGTGACTATATAGTTGAATAGACTTTTAGTCTTTATACTTGTTGAAGGCATTAGGAACTCGACTAAATCCTGTGTTCTTTATCTTAATTATTTTTTACAGTGGAACTCCAATTTTCAGAGAACTTGCATGCATAAAGTATGCAAAATTTGTCCCTAAAAATCCCTAGAATGCTTAGGAGAATGCAAACTGGCATCTTGTGTCTTTCCACAGTTCTTATTGGCATGAGATCCAGACTGAGATTTTTTTACTTTAGATTTATCCTCAATATCAAGAGCCAAGAAAACAGAGAGGTATGAATGTTCCTGTTAATGCAGAGTTGAATTTAGACTGTATGTTCTGCTTTCTGGGTTTTTTTTTTTTATTAAATTCCTTTTAGCAACTACTTTGCTTTTTGTCATCACTGAGGAATTGAAGCAAACATGGTGTTACACCTACTTTGAGAGTCTTGGAGATTAACGATTAGATCACTTTAAACTGTAACTCAAGATCAGGCTTATGTTTGAAGATTAAATTTGAAGTGATTTGCAATGAGTGCATATGTCCAGTTCCTGCCAATTTTGCCTCAGCTCTCCAGTCATTTTTAACATCAGCTCCAGTATGGTTTAGAATCAAAGTTATATTTGTTCTATAATCATACTATGATTGCAATGGGTATGTTAGGCTCTTCTGAATTTGGCCAAGACTGCTAAGTGGTTGCTGGCACCGGTTTGTCAGGGATTATGGCATGTTTTTTATAGTTGTTGTGAAAATTTTGAGTTGCAGTTGGGAAACAAGAAGCTTTTTTAAAATTATACATATCAGAAAAAAATATACATTGTGAGAACATGCTGTGTTGAATACTGAGAACTAAGTCTTATGTGTTCCCTCGAAGACAGTAAGTTCTGCATCTGGAGTTTTTTATTGATTTCAGGCTAAAATGTGAAACTGAGTTCTGTACTGAAAGTTTTGAATATGAAAACTAATAGTGTGATATCATGAAACTGCAGAATTCATAACTCAGAGCTCTTATGTCAGACTTCCTCAAATTCAACAGCTTAATTACAGTTTATGTTTTTAGGGTTTTATTTCCTACCAACAAGCTACAGTAAAATCATGCTTTGTTTTGTTTGGTTTTTTTATGCTGCAGAATCTTGGTTTTCCTCAGAGATTGTGTGGCAAACTGCAGCAGCAGAATTAAAAAAAAAAAACATACAGGCTTTAGTTTGTTATTCAGTTCAGATAGTTTACACCTATGCTCTTTTAATAGAAGTTTGAAAGACATTCTCTAGGAAAGTATGCACATTTCTTTTAACATTTTTTGGTAGATTACAGACTATTTTTTTTCCCTCTAAAGTTTTTATACAAATTTTTTTTTCAGCTGTCCTGTCTCTACCTACAAATTTTTCTGTGGGTCTGGTTGCACAGGATGAATTCTACCTCTCTTATGCCCTGCCTCTTGTAATGTCTTTAATTGTGCTTCATTAAGTCAGATAAGTGAAGGCTGCATACAGCATGTCAGATAATTGGGAGTCTTAACACAATTTTAGCATAACTTTGCCTGTGTCAGACTGTTATGCCTTTGACTATATGACATGGCATATATTCAGTAACAGATTAATGCCTGTAAAAAGGGAAGAATCTTTGAAACAAGTATTTATTCATCAGAATGGTTTGTTCCATGATTTGTCTCCAAGCACCCTGAGCAGAAAACACCATTTTCTTTCCACTAGGACTTGAAATGAGTGCTGTGTATGTGGGTGCTGGTGAGTCAGAGTAAACAGAAACATGAATTCAAGTTTGATAATGGAACTGGCCTTGAAGACCTGTGAAGTATGCTTAGTTTTAGTTGAGACATAGTAGGGACTGCCAGCTTCTGCTCCCAAATATCACTGCCAGGTGTGGCTGTCTGTAAAGAGACAACTAGAATTGAGTTGTAAGAATAAGGTGGGATTTTTTGTGTGGGGTTTTTTGTTTGTTTGTTTGGTTTGGTTTTGGGTTGGTTTTTTTTTTTTTTAAGTTTTAACTTTAACAACATTGTCAACTTAAAACTTGAAGATATATTGTGTGAAGCTGTCCCTGAAATAGTGATAGAATCAGGCATTTTACTTAAAGCTTAGTGCAATTCTGTGCTGACTAACAGATAACGTATTTCCTGAAAAGCAAAACTTGACCTAGTTGATAGTGTTACACATTATTTAGAGGTAGGAGGATTTGCTATGTAACATTGAGGGGTTTAGCTGAGCAGGGAGGCTTACTTCACCATGAGTATTTGGCTTTGATTTAAACCCATTTTTAATTTTTACTGATGATAGGATTAGACATGATCATCTGAGTCATTAGGCTCTCTCCCACTTCTCAAAAGGTAACTACATGGTAGGTATCTAGCTGAGATGAGCTCATGAAACTGTTCTCTCCGCACCATGAAACCCATTCCAGCAATTCATAATAAATGGCATATGCTGCCAGATGGTAAAAAAGCAAAGCTTCTTCAAATGTATAGTTTAAAATGCATGCTGTCTCCTTACTCCCTTATTTTTCTCCTCTCTTCAGGTTCTTGCTCACTTCTTTCCCACACCTTCCCCCATACTTTCATGACTTCATTCTCCAGCACTGATTCTTCTTTTCCCACCCCTTCACCCAGCTGCTTCCATTGCTGCTGCAGCTCTTTAATTCAATTCTCTGCTTCTTTCTTTTTATCTTTCTCCTTTTTTTTTTCTTTTGCCACTCTCCTAATTTTAAAGCTTTAAATTCTTTCCTACAGTTTTAATCTGACATTGGAACTGTTCTTCTTATCTGTCTTTATAAGCTTCTTCATGAATTGTCACTGTAGAGAGAAATTAGAGGGGTTGAGTTAACAGTTCCACCTTCTGCAGTTTTGTGTGTGTCCAGTGGCACTTAAATCATAACTGAAATTCATCAGTTTTTGTTTTCTGCTTATGTACAATGATGTAACATATTTGCTGCTAAAATCAAATCAGTTCCGTACATTAATATGGAAAGCAGATGCGATTTTTTGGAAGATGATTTGAAAGGCTAAGACCCCACCCCTTTAAATGTTCCTTTCACAGATTATTTGATCTACCTTGGTCTACTTGTACTTGCTTACCAACTAAAAGCAGTTCTAATGGCTGGTGGTAGTGTCACTCCAAATTTCAAGAGACCTGAAATGCATTTGCTTGTTTTTGATTGAACTTCTTAAGCTTTGGTTTTCCCTAATTATTTTTTTTTCGAAATAAAGCGCCTTGCTCAGATCTTCAGTTTTCTCATCTCTCCACCATAAATCCTCTGTTTTTATTCATTTGATGCAGTGCGTGCAAACTTCTGCCGATCTAATATACTCATTGAAGTGTAGGACTTGCAGATCTCCAGGCATACGAGTTCCTAGGGGGAAAAGACACTCAGTTCAATAGGGAACAGATCACATCCCCTTTTTTTAAGGGATGACTGGGGTGCAGTGAGGAATAAAAAGCCTTGAAGATAATCTCTTTACATGTTCTAGTGTTCTGTCATGCAGCCACTGTCTCTTGTAAATATTTGTTTTCCATTTCATATTAATTGGCATATTACCATTTGTTCGGTGATCTTTTGCCATTTTAGAGCATAACTTTCTTCCTGTAACTCTACACTGCCATCTTCTCAGCCTCACAAATGAAGACTTAAGTGTAGCTCAGTTGACAGAGGCTCACTCTCATGGAGAGCAGCACATGACAACAGGTGGGAGCAGGAATCCTTTTGTATCGTCTTATCTTAAGATGATGGTGAATTTAGGCCCCTGCCATATAAAGGAGTAGACACTGTAACTGAAATATAAAGTAGCTTTAAATGCATCACTGGCCTTTGGAGTTACATGGGTGTGGTTTTGAGATTCATATTTTTTGTGTAAAATGTTAATTATAACAGAAAATATTTCAGCTCATTCAAAAAGTTCAGAATTGTTAAATAACCCAGTACAGCACCTGAAAGTCTAGTTCAAAGTGATTCAGTTCAGCTTTGGACTTTAACGATGATGTAGGTAAATCCAAATACTTAATTTTTCAAAAATGCTTTTGGATTTTTGCATAACAGAAATGTGAAGTGTATTTCTTCCCATTTTAAAACAGGAAAAATGTTTGAAATCTTGGGGTTTTTTTTCTTCATGAGAGAGGAAAAATCTTGGCCTAGCTCTAGCAGCAACTGTCTGTTTTTTTGGTTAATCTTATTAGATGTGTAAGAGCTGGGATTTTTATGTAACCTTGAATAGGAGCTGGGGTCTTTTACTGTGAGTGAAAAGGACTTAGGTATCTGATTCTCCTTGTTTCTATCTTCATGTCTAGTGTCCTCTGGCCAAATGAAGGCAAGGTGAAGTCCTAATTCAAATAAGATGCTCTTTTAAGCACGCTGTATGTTCCACAACTATAACGTTTAGGACTACTATATTGTTGTCTGAGGAAACCTACACAGATATGTAGATGGGTCTGTTGTACACAAGATGCAAAACAGTTTCTTGCGGATCCACCCACTATATATATGCAGTGAATCTAGAATCTGAACTGCACTCAGTGGCCAGAATTATACCAGATTTGCTAGAACACTACAGAACAGGGCCAAGACTCTTCTTGAATTACTAAAGATATGCAATTGATCTAAACCCCTCAGAATCTCTTTACGATCGGGGGGATAAACAGATACTTTGTGGGATTTGATTTTTTCCAGACAAATAAATGTTCTCTGTAGAATAGGGATGTCACACCCAAGACAAGACTGTTGGGCTAAAAAAGAGAGCTCAGAAGGTTTAGCTCAAAGGCAGATGTCTTCATTGCCTAATGAAGTCCATTCAGACGTCGGAAAACCCTAGGTGGTTGTATTTCTTCAGGTAGGCGTTATGTGAAGGGGCCAAGAGCTTTGCAGTCTTTTCACCCTTGCTGCATCTCCCAGGTCCAGCCTAAGCCTGGCTTTGTCCTGTAGACGAACTTCTTAGAGGCAAGATACTGTGCAGTAAAAGCCTGACATGAAGAGCCAGGGAATAAATGTTATCATGCTGAAGTGTTTTTCATATGAGAGATGCGTTTCAAGGCTTTGAGAATCTGTAGCTTTCAGAGCCAGTCTTTCACACAGAGTCTGTTACAGAATGAAGAAATACACATGCCTCAATATTTAGAAATACAGAAAACATAGTGGAAAAAAAGGGGGTGAACAAAGCCACTTGAGCACCACAGTCTAGATGGCAGCCTTGGAAAGGAGTGGGCGAAGTTCTGGCTGTTTTCTAGAGGCGTTTTTAAGGAATTGAAGAAAGTTAAGGTTTTCACAATGATAGTCATAATGAAAGTGTTAATGGGCTGCTAAAATAGCTCAAGGCTGATGGTGACAAGACAGACTTTTCTTCCTTTGACAGCTGAAAACATTGTCCTTTCTTTTGTTGTTGTTAGGTTTGTTTGATGCTTTTTTTGCTTGGTTTTGTTTGTTTGATTTTGTGGTTTTTTTGTGTGTGGTTTTTTTTGTTTTTACAGACCCTTGGAATAATAATAAAGCTGTATTGTTATCACATTATTCAGGCTGAAGAATTTTAAACTGGCATTTTGATTTTGGAAAAAGGAGTGGGTAATTTTTACTCTTGATGTAAATCCCACTTTCCAACTGAATTCCAACTGAATAGAGGTTGAAGATTACATTGTGTCTAGTAAATTGCAAACCAAGTTCAGGATGGACCTGGTTTTTTATATCTTATCAGATGGTTTGAACTTTTAAAAAGCACATTGCTGTTGCTGTCAGCTGCATAGTCTTTGTTGTTATAAACTAGCAGGATCTGCAGTCTAGGTCTGTGAAGTCAGTGAAACTCAGGTAAGATTTGAAGACCAAAGTCAAGTATTGAAAAAAAGACTGTTTTCAAGGTAGGATTATAGGTGAAAGGACCTATGTACTGTTTGTGCATGATACCTCATTGCTTCCTATGCCACTTCCCAGGGAAAGCCACTGTTTTCTGTGTCTGGCTGTTAGAAAGATAATGGAAACTGCAGGATTAGTTAAATCCTGAACAACCAAATGTGAGGTAACAAATTTAAATTTGTGCATAGTGACATTCTAAAGGCTTTAAGCCATGATCTGTTAACTTTAAGAAATGCAATTTATGCCAGTTTTCTTTTTTATGGAGAGGACTTTTTATGCACCAATCAATTAATCTTGAGCAAGAGTTGAGGATTTTTCTGATACTAGTATTTGTATATGAACCACATGAAACTGCGTGCTGTTCAGTTCTTAAAGCTTCTCAAGAAAATGTTTCCTTTTGTGTTTCTTCATATCTCATGCTTTAGGAGCAGTTTGCCTGAAGGGTCAGTTTAATATTGCTACTTAAGAAAAATCATGAAGGGTTTGTATTTCATAGTTTCCATCTGAACTTTTGTTACAGGTAGCTTATAGCTGGAAAAGAGAATCTGTATATCTTGCTTCCTTTTGTCTCTGACTGGTTGCACAGAGATGTGTGAGAATTGAAGGTTGCCTGGGTTTGCATCTGGGAGATGATAACAACTGTGTAGTAGTAGTCTACCATATCCTTATTTTTTCATGAGGAGTTGCATCTTGCCAAGTGAAATTTTATTTGAATTTGTGCATTAGTTTTTCTTCTTCAAGGAAAGGACCCTAAGAAAAAAGGGTAGCTTTTCTAGCAAAAGGGTCATTATCAATATATCTGTTTAAAAACTTGTAATAAAGATGTATTTTTATGAAAGTAGAAATACGGCTGCCATATTCATTATGCATTGTAGCATCAAGGCATTTTACTAATTAAAAAGTATCAGAGCAGGCTTCAGAGAGAGACCTAGAGTTGCTTGCTGACTTATGTGAGCTGACACTGATGTTCTTAATGGCCTGAAGTTCTTAATGGCTGTCCTGTCTCCTCCTGGTGTAGTGCTTAACTGTGTCATGACACTTACTTTTTTATGTGGGTCATGTCTCAAACAGAATTCAGACATATGTAGAAAGGTGCATTTTTTAGCTGTTCAATCCTTTTACTTATGAAATTAAAATAATAAAAATAAATAAAATGTTTGGCTAGTTGGAGGATGCCAGGGGAACACTTTTGCTTGTGGTGACTCCATTAGTGATACATCAGTCAAACCTTGTTAATTTAGGTTTTTTTATCATAGGCTGTACAGCTAAGCATCAAGCTTTTATAAAAAGCCGATGGAATTTCATACTTGAAGAATTCTCTTTTCCCCTTATTTCTAAGAAATTGGTAACATCTTTTGGGATTTTCCATAATGCAGAGTAAAAAGGAAACTAAGTCTCAAATGCAAAGCTGATTCTGGGCAGTTTGTTTTGTGAGATTGTAAAACAAGGTATAAGAGCTGCTTGAGTTTTGTTGGTTTGGTTGGTTTGTGTTTTTTTGTTTGGTTGGTTGGGGTTTTTTTGGTTCTGTATTTTTTTGGGTTTTTTTGGGGGGGGGGTTGTTGGTTTTTTTTTTTTGTTTTGTTTGTTTGTTTTGTTTTAAGGATTTCTAGATATATGTGCCTTTGATTATGGACAAGTGAAATCTAAAATGCTACTGAGGGAAATTCGGTTATACTCTGAAAACTGCAAGATAACAGGCAGCCTGCCTGCTTATGCTGTACTTATAGCAGTGTCAAGTATACTCTATGTATATACTCTATATATATACTCTAAGTATAGGATAACTTGCTGTCATTCACAGTGTGTCACTGTGTGCTTTGGGGAACTTCCTGGTGAGTAGAAAAAAATATTGGGAAGTTTCCTTGGGTCCTGCCCCCGTCAATGGGGAGCGTTCCCAACTGCAGACCGGGGAGGCCTGACTCAAACTGTCTCTCCAGTGGGGTTCCTTTTATTCCCTAGTAGAGTCTGAACTGTAGTCATTCTAATTAGCTGGGGCCAAGCTCACAACAGAGGCACCCTAAGGCCATGAGAAAAAGTAGCCAAGTTTTAATGGCTGTGAAGCTCTGATCTTTATCAGGACTTCATCTGAGCCTGTGCATCTGTGCACACAACTAAGTGGAAAACTTGCCTTGAAGGTGGATTTGTCATATGAACTGAAGTGCTAATGTAGATGAGTTCAGAGGGAAACTAGTCATCCTGTTTAGAAATGCCACCAAGCAGCACTTCAGATATTTAAGTCTTGCGCATGGTAGGTATCACATGCAGCAGGCTTTCTACAGCTATCAATTCATTTGAGGCATTGAAGGTCAGATTCTTGGCCTTCTAATGCACTGTTACAGTTTTGCTCCTACAAATTGCCATCTAACAAATAATACTAAGTTGTATTTTGTAATGGAATGTAATTTATTGTCATTTTTTATGGAACATTATAATATTTATGTGTATATATAAACAGAAATATTTTTCAAGTCGCTAGCCTCCTTGAGGACAGTACTTGAAATTATTAAAGTATTAGTAACCTTTAGATGTGAAGCTACCTCTTAAATCCATACTTAATAAGAAGCTTCCTGCAAAATAAAAGGTTTTCCTTGTGGGGAATATTAAAATTTTAAGCCTATATGCTAGGAAAACTATCTGGTGCCACTTTGAAAAAAGCGGTGAATAACACTAAATGGATTTAGCAAATTATAAAAGTAACAGTTGCAGAAGGTTCTTCAATGTGTTTTGCAACTTTTTGTGATGAGTGCTGTTACTGGACAGAAAGATTCTGTGAGCATCTGATTTTCTGTTGTCTTTATATTTTTGGTATTTCCTTTTCATTACTACACTGCAAGATACTTTCAGGCAATCGCAACTGTGAATTCTGTTGACAAAGACAATTTTCATCCTCATATAAAAAGTCATTTTTTTTCATCATTCGTTCACTGGAGCAACCTCCCAAGGGACATGGTGGAGTCCTCATCGCTGGAGGTTTTCAAGATGTGACTGGACAATCTCATCTAGGCTCCCTTTCCCATAAAAGGTTGGACCTGATGATCTTTTGAGGTCCCTTCTAACTTGGGCTCTTCTATTATTCTGTGGTTCTTAAATTTTTTATCTTGTACTTAGTTTAATGCTCTGTGTGTGTGTGTGTGTTTTATCTGTCGTTGCTTGAGTAAGTTTATTCAAGTTATAAACTTTCAGTTCTAGATCAGATTTAAATATTAGGAACTGATGCATATAAAACTTCTGCAGGCTTAGACAGTTTTGAACATACTTGTTAAAAAATGGGAATGTTTTTTCTCCATTGTAAATCTTTATCTTCTTTCTCCTTCCACTGACTAATAGCTGTGTCTTCTCCTTGCTTCCCCCCATACATCTTTGTCATCTAGGATGGCTCTCTGAGCTCTGTCTCTCTGCAATGTGAAGCTTTCAAAGAGCTGGTCGTGGATATTTATTGAATAGATAGAAAATGCTGCTCTGGGAGGCCATAATTTGTGGCGGGTTTTAACTGTCCTTTTTGGGGTGGCTTGTTTCCTGTAATAGATTCATCCATCTTTCAGATATATTTGAAGAAAAGTAAAAAGCCTTATGTTGTGAGGGGCTTTTTGTGGGAACAGGAGTAATTTGTAGTGACTTCTACATGGTAACTTCTTCCAGGTATTAATCTACCTTCATGGGAAGTCTCGCTCAGATATGTAAAAATGCTCCCACTACTTAAAACTGGTTTGTGCTGTGTTGGTTTACTTTTTGGTGGTTGTTTTGTTTTGTTTAGGATTTATTTTTTTTTTTTGTGCAGAGGTAATTAGGATACAAAAAATTGTCACACTGTCAGCTAGACTAGGCAGTAAGAAAATGGCATTTGTGTACCATTTGTTCTGGCAGGATAATGCATTTTTCCAGAAAGAAACGGAATGAGAATGAGGAAGGACTCAAACTAAGCTATGAAAAACATTTGAGAGCTCTGTTTTCAGTACAAAATCAGCATGACTTATTTTAGGAAAGTTTGGAAGCAACTTACAGATGATGTTTAAAAGGTATATTTAGTATGTGTTCTTTCCCCTGAACACATGCTCATCTTAATACACAATTGCTCAATTGATTGTAACTATTTTGGATATTGTGGATGTGTTTTAGGGGAAAATGGAAAGACAGTGTCTCCTTTTGCTTCTTTCTTTTGTTATGTGAATGATTATCTGATCTAATGAAATGTTAGAAAATAAAGGAGATGATCTTTTCAGAAATTAAATCTTACTACAAATATAAGGTAAACCTGATTGGGTTTCTGAGCTTCTGTCTTGAAATTAAAGGAGGCTGACAGAAGAACTGTTAAAGCATGAGTGAATGCATATAGCAGATATCTAAAAGGATAACATTGCAAACGTTTGAAATCTGTCTTTAAAACATGAAGCATACATAGGAGGTGTTTTCTAAAACTTTAGTTTTGTAAATATTGTTACTGACTTCTTTGTACCATTCCCTCCTTCCACTATTCACAGTCGAAATTGCTTAGAATGGTACCTAAACCCTAGATTTGAGCTGTGTTATTTGCAGCATGATTTCTACTATGTAGCAAGAGCAGTTCAAAAATTTTGCATTACAGACCTTCTGAGTCCAATCTGCTTCTAACCAGGTCGTCAGCTTCTGATATTGGAATAATTTATGTTTGCTGTCTATGTAAAAATGGAGGTCAACTCCTGAGTAGAAGTGGTGAGTACAGGTGTCAAAATTGTAGGGTTTTTCATCTATAAAAATAATAATAAAAAAACCCCCGTAAATTCATAAAAGTTTTGTGTTTTTCTTTATTGTTTGGTGGGCTTTGTTCTTAAATAGGTTATACTATTTTGGATTACCTTCTAGACAGAGATTCTTCTTTTCTCTTTCCTAGAAACACTGATATGTAATGTTTCTAAATTATAGCATTCCCTCTGTGTGCTACAGTTGCTCAGTGACATTACCAAGACACCAGCCAATGGTTCCTGAAGTTCTGAGTCACAGTTCTGCAATAGGGTGCCAAAATCCTTACTAGACTGCTCTAGTATGCCTGATTGCAAGCTGAGGCTCCTAGGACTTCTAGACTGCCAGCTCTGTGGTAGAAATTCTGGCATAACTTTCCTTCCAGTATCCAGCAGACCTCAGATGCTGGTGTCCTCTGTTAGACACACCTGGCACACTTTTCCACAACCCACAAATTTCAGTTTTGAGTATCCAGTGGCATGAACAGTCTCTTTGGCATGTATGCCCTACATCTACAGAATTCCTTATTTCACCTGCAGTCTTTTGCATTTCAGAATTTTGCAGAGCCCAGAATGTGTTGGAGGAAGTCTTCTGTCTGGAAGAGACTCATTTCTGTGTCCTCATTCTTCTAAAACAGATTTAGAAAGCTCTCTTTTAAATTAATGTGTTTTTCAGGACGCCAGATACATTTTGAATTTTCTAGTTAAAACATAAACCACTATTCCTGGAATCACACAACAAGTTTTTCACAAAAATATATTAAAAAAAATGGAACAGAGATGTGGACTTTCAGGAGGAAAAAAAACCAGACTGAAGTATTCATAAATATCAATTTTATTCCTGAGTACTGTTTGTCCTTTGAAAAACCTCCCTTCGTAAAGCAATAGTATCTGATTAATGTATGTGTTAAGATATTAAATCATAGAATCATAGAATGGTTTGGGCTGGAAGGGACCTCTAAAGGTCATCTAGTCCAACCCCCTTACAGTGAGCAGGGACATCCTCAACTAGATCAGGGTGCTCAGAGCCTCATCGAGCCTCACCTTGAATATCTCCAGAGATGGGGCCTCAGCTAGCTCCCTGGGCAACCTGTTCCACCACCTTCATGGTAGAGAACTTGTTTCTAACATCCAATCTAAATCTCCTCTAGTTTAAAACCATTGCCCCTTGTTCTATCACTACAGGCCTTTGTAAACAGTCCCTTTCCCAACTTCTTGTAGGCCCCCTTCAGGTACTGGAAGGTCACTGGTCTCCCTGGAGCCTTATCTTCTCCAAGCTGAACAACCCCAGCTCCCTCAGCCTGTCTTTGCAGGATGGGTGTTCCAGCCCTCTGATCATTTTTGTGGCCCTCCACTGGACCCGCTCCATCAGATCCATGTCTTTCCTGTACTGAGGGCTCCAGAACTGGAGGCAGTACTCCAAGTGAGGTTTCACCAGAGCAAAGTGGCAAAATCACTTCTTACAATCTGCTGGACATGCTTCTTTTGATGTAGCCCAGGATATAATAGGCCTTGTGGGCTACAGGTGCACACTGTCTGCTCATGTCCAGCTTCTCATCCACCAGTACCCCCAAGTCCTTTTCTGCAGGGCTGTTTTCTATCACCTCATCCCTCAGCCTGTATTGATGGTGTATTCCAGCCCAGGTGTAGGACCCTGAACTTGGTTTTATTGAACCTCATAGAGTTCACCTGGGCCCACCTCTCCAGCTTGTCCAGGTCCCTCTGGATGACATCCTTTGGCATATTGACAGCACCACTCAGCTTGGTATCATCTGCAAACTTGCTGATGGTCCACTCAATCTCAGTATGTCATTGATAAGAATATTAAACAGTATAGATCCCAGTACAGACCCCTGAGGGACAGCACTTGTCACTGCTTTCCATCTGGCCTTTGAGCCATTGACCACTACCCTCTGGATGTGGCTATCCAGCCAATTCTTTATCCACTGAGCAGTCCACCCATCAAATCCATATCTTTCCAATTTGGCGAGTGAGATGTTGTGGGGGACTGTGTCAAAGGCCTTGCAGAAGTCCAGATAGATCACATCCATAGGTTGTCCCTTCTCCACTGATGCAGTCACTCTATCATAGAAAGCCACTAGGTTTGTCAGGCAGGATTTCCCCTTAGTGAAGCCATGCTGGCTGTCCTTGATCACCTCCCTGCCCTCCCTGTGCCTTATCAGGCCTTCTAGGAGAAGGCCCAGAGCACAGAGGTGAGGCTGACAGGTTGGTAGTTCCCAGGGTCCTCCTTTCTACCCTTATTTTTAAAAATAAGTGTATTGTGTCCCTTCTTCCAGTCACCAGGGACTTCACCTGACTGCCAGGATTTTTCAAATATCATGGAAAGTGGCTTGGCGACTACATCAGCCAATTCTCTCAGGACTCTGGGAGGCATCTCATCAGATCCCATAGACTTATGTATGTTAAGGTTCCTCAGGTGGTCATGAACCTGATTTTCACAAACAGTGGGAGGGACTTTGCCGCCCTGGTCCTCACCTTGTGATTTTTTAACTTGGGAAGTGTTGGGAGAGAGGTTGCCAGTGAAGGCTGAGGAAAAAAAAGCTGTTGAGAACCTCAGCCTTCTGCTTATCTGTTATTAACTATCTCACTGTTCTTGCTCTCCAGGAGGGGTATGTTTTCTTTAACCTTCCTTTTTTCATTGATGTACCTGTAGAATCCTTTCTTACTATTCTAAGCATCCCTTGCTAAGTTCAGCTCCACCTGTGCCTTGGCCTTCCTGACCTCATCCCTACACAATCGGGCAGCATCTCTAAACTCTTCCCAGGATACCTGTCCCTGCTTCCACTGTCTGTGGAGCTCTTTCTTGCATCTTAGTTTGGCCAGCAGGTCATGGCTCAGGCACGCTGGTCTCTTTCCTCCCTTGCTAGATTTCTTACATCCGGGGATGGAGTTCTCTTGCATTGTATGCAATGTGTCCTTAAAAATCTGCTAGCTCTGTTCTGCTCCCTTGTCCCTGAGGACTATTTCCCAGGGTGTCCAACTGACTAATTCCCTGAAGAGATGGAATTTTGCTTTTCTGAAATTCGGGGTCTTGATTATTCTCCTTGACTGATTCATAACCCTTAGTACTGTGAATTCCACCAGTTCATGGTCACTGCAGCCCAGGCTGTCTCCAATCTTGAGATCCCTGATAAGCTCACCTGCATTGGTGACCAATAGATCTACTATTGCATCCCATTGGGTAGGGGGAGGAGCTAGGAGGCCAACTCATACACCCAAAGAAACTCAGAAATCTGGGTAAAAAAGTTTTTGCAGAAATAAATGGGAAATTCTAGGGAAAAAATGTTAAAGAGTTTTTAATTTTGATTCACTTATATCACTCTGACAACACTTACTGTAGAACACATACTAGAAAGCAGCTACTGTTTTCATCATGTGCCAACAAGTTGAAAGCACTTAGTATTACCTTAAGACTGATAATATTTGTTTTAGCATAATGAACACAAACCTTAAAGCAACGGCACTCTGTATTATGGCAGTTCCAGTATCAGGAAAGTAAAAAAAAAAAAAGGCTTTCATAATGATGAATCAATGAAACATGATATTTCAAGTAATGGAGACATCAAAGTTTCATTTTTCAGTCAAGCTCATATTATGGAGCAGAATGGCTTGCATCTTGCATCTGTCTTATTTTTCCTATTCATGCACACTAGCAGTCAAAATGCGTATGCTCATCTGTGTGTATTTGTGGGTGGAGAAAAGCTAACTAAGTCTTCAAAGCAACATCTGCATTTTCCATTTCACTGCTGTTTTATAAAAGGCCAAAAAAATATCATGAGATCATCTGAGAATCTTAAATATGCAAATATAGGTTACTGTTAGCTAACATTTGTGGGGGTTTTTTTATGTGCTCACTTATCAGGCTCGGGAGGGTTCTGTTTTGTGGAAGAAAATCTAAGAAGCCTAATTCCTAGGTGTGTGCTATAAGCATCATATTTAAATCCTGTGTATTTCTAATGAAATAACACAAGTGTGAATTTGTGCATTTCTGTAGCTCAGTGGGCCTCTTTACTGTTATTTTTACTTGATTAAATAAAACATTGAATTCTCCATAAATTCTGCTTTACTCAATGTTTCACTGGGGTTTCTGGTATCATAAGACAAGTAGCTAATTTATGCTGTTGATGTCAAAAGCCAGACAATAACCATAACATACAGAAGGTGAATTTGATTCATGCAGTTTATTGAATTGCTAATTTGAAACGTTTAATTGTATCTGACTGCTATACTGCATTGAAATATGGAACAGGAGGAGTCTTTCAGTATGGCTGGAGAGCACCTACTTCTTTGATAACAAACTACTTGGAAGAGATGGTGTTCACCTGGGTTTGCTACAGGAACTCAAGGGGAAAATAGCTGTGTGTTGGGGGTGTGTAACTTTTCATTTAAAATTGTCTTGGCACCTGGCAAATACGATGCCAGTCCTTAGAAAGGACTTGATGTGAAATCTAAAGAATGACAATCCTGCAAGTCTTTGTGCTGTGTAATGTAATAGAAATTGCCTTAGACTTTGTGGACAAGTCTAGATATAGATAT
>JAAGNO010015912.1:47092-68658 GCA_033439905.1 Ceryle rudis
CAGAAGGATATTGAGGTGCTGGAGCGGGTCCAGAGGAGAGCGATGAGGCTGGTGAAGGGACTGGAGGGAAAGTCTTACGAGGAGTGGCTGAGGGAGCTGGGGTCGTTCAGCCTGGAGAGGAGGAGACTCACTCAGGGGGGACCTCATCACTCTCTACAGCTACCTGAAGGGAAATTGTAGTCAGGTTGGGGTTGGGCTGTTCTCCCAGGCAACCAAGGACAGAACTAGAGGGCATGGCCTGAAGCTGCTCCAGGGGAGGTTTAGGTTGGATCTTAGGAAGCACTTCCTCTCAGAAAGGGTGATAGAACACTGGAATGTCTAATTGGATGTAGCACTTAGTGACATGGTCTAGCTGATGTCATGGTGTTGGCACACGGACTGGATTTGATGATCATGGAGGTCTTTTCCAGCCTCAATAATTCTGTGATTCGGTGAAAACTGTAAAATACATGATATTAACTTCATAAACTTGGTGTCTTTTGGAAACCAGCTACTGCTTGTCTCTCTTGTTGTCAAAGCTAATTATAGCAGTCTAAAGCAGTTCCTCCACTCTTTCCTTTGGGCTCTGAAATGGCACTTCTGTCTGCTGTCAGTAAAGTCTCTCATGGTTTCTCACTGTCCAGAGTGCAGAACTGGGATATACCTTGGGTTCTAAAGGTAGCATTCACTTCAAAAATTAATCTGTGATCTTTGTAATAATTGCTGTTATTTAGCTCCCATGACTCATCCTTCTTCCTTTATACAATCTTCCTTTCTTCATCACTGTCCATCTGTGGAGCTGTAGGCTGCCACCATTCTTGAACCTCTTCTTCAGTGGTAAAGTCACAGAATAATTTAATTTGCGATATGACTTTAGCTACAGTTACTGTGCCAAATTGATAATCTGTTTTTCTGTTTCAAACTAAATCTTCTTCTATCCAAACTAAATCTGTCTAACCTACATATTCAGATGTAAGCTTAACGAGCAAAAAGATTTTTCTTTTTAATTTTCTTGGCTGCTGGAGAACTCAGGCTGACAAATAGAAGCACATTCAGTTGAGAATATGAACGAATCTGGCTATGTCTTCTTGCACAATATTTCTCCTGTTACTTTTCTTCTCCAGCTGCGCAGTATTAATCCAGACTTTGCCAAATTATTTTAGTTATTGAAATACTTTCACCTCTGCTTTGAGAAAGTGCAGGCTTGTCCCACTCTTACCTTTCAAATGCTTTCATTATTCTGCCTGTTACTTTCACTGTGGCTATTTCTTTCTTTATTTACCTCTCATAGTGTAAATTCCTCAAATACTTCAAATTCACAAACGCTTTTGTCTCCAAGCTTCAACATAGTTTATATTGTCATCCTTCATTCACAGCAAGGTGTTTCTTCATTCCTCTGGCAGCTTAATAGTGATAGATCTTGTCTGCCATTTCATACTTTTTGAAATGAGCACTTGTTTGGAAAAGCTTATTTAATGCTCTGTTAGCATTTGGATACTCAGATTCTGAGCATCAACTATAGCTTTTTATGCTCTGTTTTACCTGTGCTTGTCCACTTCTTATTTAATGTCTGTAACACCTCTTTCTTTGATGCTGTATCATTCTGGATTTTTTCTCTTGGGAACTGTCTCAAAGCTGCCATGGTTCTGTAATTCTGTTTCACTTAAGCAGTTCAGTTTGAAGTATGTACATTATAAATGGAATCTGTTCATCATTTCATAGTCTTTATTCCAAATATGTTTTGAAAACTAGATTATTTAATGACTAATATTTCTACAAGAAGAAATGGTAATTGAGAAATAATGTCATATCGCTGGCTTTCTTAAGTAGTAGGTTTAATCATTTAACTAGAATCAGTAAGTATAACTCAAAGTATTTGAGGAAGTATTAATCTCCATGTCATACAAGTTGGCATGGATATATGTTCTTTTTGCTGTGATTCCTGTTGAAGCAGAAATGAAAGATGGGCAAGAATGGGGAGAGGTGGTTACTGTGTTCTCAAAAACACTAGATACAGCAGACTTCTGGCTGTTGACAAGCGAGAAATGTATTTTCCAAGTCAATAGCTGTCATTAGAAACAGAGATAACAATAAAAATCCAGATAAGTGTAATGAAAACATAGAGGCGACTGAGTGCAACTGTTGTTTGTTCCCCATACTGCCACAATCTAATTCCTCTTTGTAGACAGGTTCCACTCCTGAAATTTTATTTCATTAAGGTAAAGTGAACCATCGCATTCTAGAAAGAACATTGACATTCAGGGGAAAGAAAAGAAAGTGTATTTCTTGACAAGAAACTGAAGAGTTCTGTAACCACTAGAGTTCTTAGTCCTCTTACTGACAGAAAAAGCGAATAGGTGTGTTTAAAACACAGTGGTACGGTACTGGAGCACACAGTTCTGTCTTTTCATTAATCACATTTTTTGAAAGTCAACAAGTAGAATATTGGCAAAACTTCACGTCAAAATCTGGACTACAAAGTTGATAAAGATGTTTGAACATTAGTTAAGCCTAGAACAACTGACTGGCTTAGTGTCTCCTTTTCTTCAGAATAAATTGGATGTGAACAGACAACATTGCTGTGTTTATATAAAAATGGCTTTTGTCCTTGTTCAATACTTTCATATTCTCAGTAGCATATAAAGCTCCAGGAGTTCTGTTTCCCTGTGTCAGCTGGCAGAATTTGTTAATAATTCTTGCCATTGCAACACTAGTGAAAACACTTTGAAGAAGTTATCATAGGAATTTCTCCATAGGTGGCATTAACAGTGACTTTGCAGGCAGCTTTTCTTGGGAAAGACAGTATGTGATGGAAGGTGATCTCTAGCACAGACAAGAACTTTGTAGAGAGATGCAGAGGGTATAATGCACAACACCAGTCTAAAAGCTTCTGATTTGTTGCCAGTGTGTAGATTACACAGAAATACATGAGTACTTGGCATGCATGTTGTCAGACTGCAAGCACTGAAGTAGTTTAAGTTTGCTGAAATTCTACACAAAGGTCTGCATCATAGCAGTTACTAGTTACTGCTGGTTTTGCTTGTGGGATATATCCTGCAAATTTATTTAAGCTCTATGTCTCATAGGAAGTGAGGTCTTAAAATGTTTCTGAGGATGCAGCATCAGTGTGCTTTTCATAGTTAATCAATCACTGGTTTTTCTCACTTAGGCTTCAAGGGATTGAAAAGAAAACTTGTGTAATCATCAAAACAACAAAGAGTTAGTCTAAATAAAAATTCAAGAAAGGAGACCAGGTGTCTTCATTAAATATGTAGAAAAAAAGGAAACAACAGATAAATTAGCAGCATTTTGTATGCCCTAAATTTTCTCAACCAATTGGATTTCTTTTATGTGAAGTATCTGCAGAACTGAGAGGTAATGAATGAATGCATCTATGTTTTCCTCTCTGTGTTTTCTTGAAGTAAATTCCAGCTTGCTTGCCTCAAGGTGTACTTCCTAACTGAAGTATTGCAAACTTTCCACTTAGTGTCATTTTACTCAGGTTAAGTTCCTGTGGTAACCTTCCTAGAGTCTCTAAGTGGAACAGCAGCAAGACTGAGCTGTCGTCGAGAGGGCTAAAGATCTTTTCAACCTCAGGGAAATAGCAATAGATAAAAATGTTAGTGGCATGGTTTGCATTATCTTAGTTATATGCAACCAGTGCATTGGGCAATAACTGTCAACACTTTTTGAAGTTTAAAGTGAGTTTGAAAAAATAAGTCTTCTTTTTATGATTAATTGCTGTACAACAAGTAAAACACATTTCTCCGAGTAAAAGTGTGATTATTTATTTATGTATTTCTCTTCAGAGCTTCAGCTCCTACAGGCATGAAACCAAAACTATTTCCTCTTTGTTAACATAATTTAATTTTTTGTTGCTTAGTTTACTTGCTTTCTCTAACTAAAACCAACTATTATTTAAACCAAGCAAAACTATTTGCTGGTTATAAAATATCATAGCTTTTTCTACAGAAATGTAACAGTTTTAACTCTTAAGTTTATTATGCTTCAGTAGACAATAATGCAAACACAGGAATAACATAACGATTTAGGCTATTAGTTTTAGACAACACCACAGAAATTGTATTGCCCTAAAATTACTGAGTAGACCACTCAGGTTTTGCAGCAGTCTGAGCTTTTTCTATTCAACTGCAATTTAATTGACCCTGTTTTGAGCAAGATGTTGGACTAGATGATCTCTAGAGGTCCCTTCCGATCTTGGTGATGCTGATTCTGTGTCATCATACAAGCAAACAATAACCAAGTGAAGCTATTTGAAGTATGCTCCAGAAATTACTGCAACTCAAGTAGTAGTTGGTATAGGAAGACAGTTTCCACGCTTCTTTGCACATTTCTCCTCTCTTCAGAGGAGGAGGAAAGGTGATTTGCAGTGCCTCATTTCATTGATATACCATATCTAAGGTGACACATAGACTGTTTTTTATTATTGAAACTATGCTTAAAAAATAGTTTTCTGCCACTTCAAAAAACCCCACCCACCCAAACGACCAAAGAAAAATGAAGTAGACATGAGCTGGACACTGAGCCAGCTGTAAGCCAAAAGCTCTGTGATAGATGCATTGCTACATCATAGGATCTGAGGTAATGCTAACTGGCTGCACAGATTTGCTTCTGTCTGCTAAAACAGAGTCCTAAACCAACAGAAAGTTCCATCAGATGACAAATGTTGTTTTCCTGCCCTTACATTGTGCCTATGGAATAGGCCTCAGTTAGCATTAACAGCAGTAACATTATTTTATTTTGGATGTATCTTCTTTCCCTTAAGCCCAGCCTTGTGTTTTATCATCATCACATTATTATCTAACCTGATTCAGACTGACAGCTCATGGAGCAGAAATAATACCTCTGAAAAGTGCTGCTTATGTAAGTAAAAATTTTACTAAAGTTAATAGGTGCTTTCTGTGAATTAGGTCCAGGGTATTGGGTTAATCACAGATGTTACTTAAGACTTTCTCTTTAAATTGGTAGTTGCTTTACTACTGACATATTATTTCACAAAGTTCTTGGTTAATCTAAGGTCCTTGGGAAACTAGTATTATGCAAGTGTTGCAGATTTAGAAATAGTTTCTTGTGAAGCTTATAAATAAAACAATGGAAGTCTTTGAACTTTATAAAGGAAGAATCTTATGAATATATATCTGGCAAGAAATAGCACATAGTTACTTTCTCCAAGGGAAGCAGAAAAAAGATATGTCTGGCATCAAGATGATGAACTGTTCAGTTGCCTTCTCCTGTTTGATCAGAATATTGCAAATGAGTTTATTTAGAATATGTTTTACTTTGTTGACATGTTAAATGTGTGCAGCTGTTTGGGTGTTTTGTACATTTTTTTTTTTTCCTGACAAAACACATAACTTCAATTCTTAGAGTTACCTGGCATGTACTTTTGACCAGTTAATTAACTAGTACTTTCAGAAGAGAAGTATATTGCCTCTACTTTAAAAACTTAACTTTAACTGTAATTCCTGGTACTTAAACTGTACTGGATTTTTTTCTTAAAATGACCGTGGGTACTAGAACCTCAGAACTTCATTGCGTTCTTTCATGGTGTCACCAGAAAAAAAAGCCACAGGGTTCATGAAGGAATAGTATTTCTTTTCTTTGTAAGTAAAATGATCAGATGCAATTAGAGATCTATGTACTTTTGCTTTTCTGATTTAAACATACTGTTTGCTTGTTACTGAACTGCTACTTACTGAAAAGGACAGGTAATTCAGAGTTTTCTTTCAGGCCATTGAGATTCTCTCACCACCACACGCTGCTCCACACTGTCCTTTGTTGATGCTTTTGCCTTTGTTGTCTTGTTGCCTGGAAGAGCTTTTAAGTAAAGACCAAAGTATAGCAAAGAGAACTTTTTTTACCTGAATCTCCTGTAATTTCTAACCTATTGTTTTTCTAATTTGCACAACTTCTATTAGGAGTCTGCAGCAGTTAAAATTTGCAAGTCAGTCAGTACTGCATAGCAAGTTTATGAGGTGTTCCACCTTGTGCAACTTGAAACACCTTTTTCAAGATATCCAGTTCTTTATTATTCTGTGCTATATATTCCTATGCTTTATATCCCCACCAAAACATACTAGATGCTTCTCCTGTTTCAAAATGCTCTTGAATGTAAAGTTTTTCTGGCTTATTTTTGAGTTTTTCATTTGTTTGTTTAATAGAGAGGAGGATTCTGCTGGATCTCTTCTTGGGTGTTGCTGTGTAATCAGTCAGCTAAAACTTGTGAACTAGTTTGTGGACTTCTCTGTCAGTGGACTGTGGAGTAAACAGCAGCTTGGACTGCTCTGAGGCAGGGCTTTTGTAGCGCTTACCTCACCAGATCATCTTCGTGTGGGAGCTGTTTTTCCTTAGTGGAATGGATAATCTAGAGTCCCAGGACACCTTTTCTTCTTAAGTAACCATACAATTTGTCCCCCATATGTACATAAGCTTAACTTAGATCCAAATACCAGTTCCAGTCTGCAACACTCACTTTGTTGATAAGGGCTAATGATACCTTGTTTCAGTAAAAGAACCACAAACCATAGTATGAGTCTCTGGAAAAGGGAAAAATATTACAAGAGAATGTAGGGGGCTCTAGTTTATATGTCATGAGCACATTTCTAAGCCTTGTTTATTCCTCTAGCATCACTCCTGTGTGTAGACAGAAGGAATCCATATTTCATTCTTGCAGAAACAAAAGGGAGGGGGAAAGGTCAGTGGAAACAAATCTTACTTTCAGGTTAATAGTAAGTGAATACAACATACTCAAATTATTTATTTTATGATGATTTTAAGAAGACCATGTTTTTCAGTAACTGCAGAAGGATAATGTCTGAAAATATACAACATTTTGTTCATTTATAACAGCTGCATTTGTTCTAGCTATAAGCAATTCTGCATAATTATGTGAAGAAAGGTTCAGCCTTTTTATCCTTATTTCTTTATACTTGTGTGCTAAACAAAAGTTATAATTTTGATAGGCAGAATGTATTAGCAGTTTGTTGTTTCATGCAGCACACTTTATTGTGGTAGCTATCATGGATTTCATCTAAAAAACAACACCCAAATTTCTGTCTCGAACATGCTGATGTCTCAAAGTTCAAATAGTAAGCTGCAGATGGTTATATATGATACTCCATATCAGGCTAATTTCATTGTACTGATTAAACATTACATTTGCATTACTACTATAGAATCCCAGTAGTCTCCAAGCCTGACCTCACAAGTATCTCAAAGGATTTTGTGAAGAAACAACTGTACACCATGAATGTCTTTGTATGACACAGAGCTAGAATGCATTGTAATTACCCACTCTGTACACATTACAGGTTTTTATGGCTTTACAGCCCCATCAGACCATTCATCCTTTTCTATGTCAAAGGTACTTTCCATGTGCTGCCATACTTTTATCGCTTTAGTACCAATTAATAAAACACTTAATTAGGTAGGTCTCCAAGGAGCCCATTTTGTTCCTAGTTCTATGTTTACAGTGGCAAACAGACAACTCCCCTCAGTATTTAATTAGGGCAACACTCATTAGCAGCTGCCTATGCTTCTCCCATCTCATGCCATTTCCACTTTGATAAAAGGCTGCAGGTGAGTGTTAGGTTAAGGGCTTTGGATACATTTCTAGCTGTGGCAGTACAAGTCACCTGTTTCTGCACAAGCAGAGTATCTAACAGCTCTTAGGCACAGAGCTATTACCATTTTTCTTTAAGCAGGCTAGCTGCAAAATTTCTTATCACTGCCCTGCTTTCTGTGCAGTGGGAGAAGGGGGAGATAGCCTTCTACCCTACCGATTGGACTGTCTAATCTAAGTGACTGGTATACTAAATAATGATTGGTAGCCAATGGAAGCTGACAGTGTGGCTTTTCTGGTATCTGCAAGAGAGCAACCTTGCAGACAGTAGTTGTTTGTTCTTTGGTCATGGGAAATGACAAATCCATGCAGAGAGTTCGTTATTTTGTGTCATTTTTGTTGAGCTTTCATTTGGGTTTTCCTTGAGCAAATGACTACAAATAAAATTGTAAGTGTCTTGAGAATCACAGAATCACAGAAGCATTAAGGTTGGAAAAGACCTCTAAGATGATCAAGTCCAACCATCTACCTAACATTATCATGACCACTAAACCATGTCCTGAAGTGCAATGTCTACGCATTTTTTGAACACCTCTTGGGATGGTGACTCCGCCACCTCCCTGGGCAGCCTGTTCCAATGCCTCATCACTCTTTCAGTATAGAAATTTTTCCTAATGTTTAATCTAAACCTTCCCTGGCGCAACTTAAGCCCATGAGCTAGATAGACTGATATATGTAGGCATTTCAACTGAAATGATAAAGGTAATGAAATCAAGCAATTTTTTTTCCCCTAAAGCATTTTATATTTCATAATTTATAGTAGATATGAAAAGTTGGGCTATTAGCTTCTTATCCTGAAGTTTCCAGAAAGTTTTTGTGGGTACTGAAGCCTGCTAGATTTGTGTGCAAGATTGTATAGACTCAATTACTTTTTCTGCAGTCCACATTTTTGTCTTCTCTAGGTTTCACAGAAGACTGTATAACCACATCTAAGAGTATTACAGATTTTGTTTAATAACAGCAAAAAAAGAAGCAGCAGAAATGTATACATCCTTAGGTTTATGTATATGAATTATAACTTATAAAAGTAGTGTTTCACCATAGCTTTTCCCATAAAAAACTATTCCCTTCTAATAATACCCTGGTATTTCATTTTGATTTCTGAAACCTCTCCATTTACAATTGTGTTATCCAAAATTCTGAAAAGTTGAAGATGCCTTTTGAATTTAAAAGGCTATTTTGACTCTGTTTTCAAAAGCTCTTTGAAACTCATTGTTGAAAAAGGGTGTTTAACCTTGACTCCTAGATATCCAGAGAGTGTTGGACAAAAACTCAGTATTGCCAAAAGCAGTAGAACAGTAGGCTGCAAAAATAATATCTATGGAGTTGTCAGATGTACCTCGCTCTTTTCAGTTGGTCTTTCGTCTTTTGAAGTGAGGCAAAATTAGCACATTGTCATGTTAGTGTCTGAAATGGAGAGCATGAGGGCAGATAGGCTGAGTGCTGGCAACCCTAATTTTGGCTTGTTCAATCATTAAAAAAGCAATAAAGACAATTCATGTTATTATTCTTTACCATTTAAAAATATTTATGCAATAATAATGTATGACATTTTATGATAATAATAAGTAGATGAAAAACAAATGATAATAGATGCCTTGTTTGTGAAAGAAATCACAGCCCTGTTATAATTTTGCATTATTGAATTTATCTTTATATAGCATAGTGTAAGAGGTTTCTAGATGTTCCTTTATTATTCTGAGAGGGAAACATGATGTTTCTGAAACCTCAAAATTACATTAAAATTCTTCCAAAGAAATTGAAAATCAAACTGGACAATTTTAGTATTATAATGAGAAAATTAAGTTCTCGGTAGAATGTAAAAAGGAACTTCCAACATGACCTTTTCCTTCTATCGCTTTGTATCTACCTTTAAATAGTCTGCAATGTTTCATACATAGTTTCCTATTAATGGACCATGTATGGAGTACATGTGTTAAAGTTAAGGCATACATACATATAGGATAAGAAGAAAAACACAGTGTTTCAGCGCTTTCTAGTGCTGAAAAGCAGTAACATAACTATGGCAGAAAGGCATTGCTCATTGCTGAAATTCTCAATCATGCATTTTGAGATTTTTAAAAGGAATTTCTGTACTTAATTTGGGTGGCAAGCATAAACTATTTACAGATTGGATTTTTATGAATAATACCACCATTCCAAACTTTGCCAGAACACCCTGCTTAATACTGCATCATCTGCTTGCACAGTACCCACTTAAACAGTCGACATACATATGTGCAGTTCATATGACTGGATGAAAGGTGCTGTAAAACTCATTGGGGATACATAAATATCAAAAGCATGTATATACTGAATTAGGTAAGAATCCTTGAGACAACCCACTTAAAGGAACTAACTAATGACAAAGGCTTTCCTTCCTCAAGTACATCACCTTCACCACAAAATCTGACAGTAATACTTTTGTTATAATCACAGCAATTGCTGTATTCTAGTGAAGCGACAGCTGGGTGCATTTGTTACACAGCAGCATGTAAATCTACAATGACCAATGACTTTCACAGACAATTTAAACAGTGATTAAATCACTGGTCACGTCCCTAACCTCACCCCCGTTCCCGCTCCCCATCCCCACACTGAACTACTGATATAAATGCAAATTTATTATGTCTTTTAAATATTTAATTTTGAATTATCTAATGTAATTTTGTATTGAAAACATAATGATATTTTAAATCAGCTTAATTTCTGTGGGTTCAAAGTAGTGAAGAAACTGTAGAGGTAAACCAACAGAAAATAGTATACAAATCTAAGGATTTGTCACAATACTTAGAATACTCCAGATTATGTCATCTTTGCTTTTTCACCACGCTCATGGAATTAGTATGCAAATCACATTAAATCAAAATGCTTTCATGTATGTTTTTTGAAAATCAAAGTGAGATTTCTGATTCTGTTAAATATCAGCGCTTGTTTCTTGTGTAGATTTGGTACTGCTCTGACCTCTGACTAAACACTGTCTCTGTCTGAGTTTATAAGAAGTCACTCTCAGGGAACCATTTGACCATAAAAAAGAAAGCAACTCAGACAGCTGGAGGAGGAAGATTTTTCAAATGTGGTGCTGTGCTGCTAAGACTTGTCTTTGGAGATAAACACATCATGTTGATGTGAATGGTTTTCTAGACCATTCCATTGTGCAATGGAAAGAAAGAAGGAAAGGTAAATGACTGGGTATCAGGGATTGTCTCTTGTGAATCCCTCGAGTTTTGATATGAGCACTTGTTTTTATACTGTGTCACCAACGTATCTGTGAGATGAGCAAAGTAACCGTTTATCACTGAAAGTGGCACAATTATAAAGAGTTTTGCATGCGAGATATCCTTCATCCTCTTAAAGACAATACCTTTTCTTCTCCTTTGACAGTTTTAGATGAATTAGCGTAAAATAATAACATTAAGTAACATTAAGACCACCAAAACACCCCCAAACTGGTACTATTTTCCTTTTAATGTATCTCAGCTTTTATTCCTTTAAGGTGGTGTAAATATGCAGCAGCATATACCTGCTCTGGCTGGGGTCCTCTGGGGGCTGCTGGTGAATCCCTGCCCCAGTGCATGGAGCACCTCCTCCTGCCTACTTCTGGGCTGGCCTGGGGGTTCATAGGGTTGTTTATCACACTTCTTTTCCTTGTTCCTCTTTGCTCTTCTGGCATTTTTTGCCATTTCTGAAATAATCTTCCCCCAGAGCACCCTCCTGTGACTGTAGAGCTCATCTGTGCCCTGTCATGGGTGCCTTAGAGCCAGCTGGAACTGGCTGTGCCTGGTATGGGGCAGCCCTGGCCTCTCCTCACAGAGGCCGTGCTGCAGCTTCCCGACACTGGCACCTGGGCACAGACACCCGAAGCAGAGGTATTTTTACAGCATCTAATGCATCAGTTTATATTGTATTCTGTGATTCTTCTGAAAAAAACAGCACTGATAAAGGAATTAGCCATTTCAGTCACGGCAGCAAATGACAGGTTGGGACTGATGTCGTTGTCGCCGAAGGTGAGATACTCTTTAACCTTTGCTTTGGTGGCATTCGCTGCACCTGATGAGGTTTCCCTCCAGGCTTTCAATTGCTTGTGTTTTAGCTGAGCAATACCAAAACACAGAAATGTTTCTGAGTTAAAACAGAGGCAAGATTAAGAGAGCGTGGGTACTGCTGCCGTGAGTTCAAACACTGAGATGATGTCCCTTGGTGAGAGCATGAGTCTCCAGCTGCTGCAGGCAGTTAGTGATGGCTGGTTTGTAGCTTGTCAAGGCCTTGAACTGTCCTTTGAAAGGCAGAGTTTAGCCTGGGCACCTACTGTGGTCAGCAATTTTTAACACTAATATTATGACAATGCATGTTGTAATACTAAAACAAAGATAGTTTTCAGTTATAATTTACTGAAGTAGTGTACTTCATAATTTGATAAAATTTAAGGTTAGACTCAAGCCACAAGCTGTGGCCCCCTTGAAATGGACAGTCACCAGGTTTGAGCTCTTGGCTTTGAAGGGCTTCTGGTAGTGAGATAAAGACCAGGAGGACTTAAGTAGAAGATGAACATTTCCATGTGACTGGTTCTTATACATACAGCATTGGGTTTACTCCGGGTCTGGAAGAGCTGAATAAAATTTAAGGAGAGAAAACAAATTTCACTAAACATAAGTCTCAGCAGGTAACTTGCTCACCCATTCTGTCGAAGACAAACAAAAAAAGAAGGCATAGAGGCATAGTGTTTCTACTGCTTAACAGTAAGTGCAATGGCATTATGAATTATTCCCTTTGAATCTGGGTTCACCAAAACCTTGAGAAGGTTGAAAAGCACTTGTGTGCTGCAATACCTTTGTCATTTGTTTATGCTGGCAGTATTGGTGCCTATAACGAGACTTTCACCCTCATCCCCTTCTTCAGGACCATTAGTGGCTTATAATTTCTTTTTCTAATTCTTTGCTTTTGGATCTTACATTTAGAATGCTTACTTTCAAATAAGATGTGGCTACTGTTTGGATATAGTAGGACAATTTATTCCTTTTTTGGAAATGAGTCAGGAAAACTTTATTTTAGTATTAAAATAACTTTGAACCACTATTGTGGTTTGGTAATTAATGAAAAAACTCATGAAATTTTTCAGAGAGCTAGAGTAATTGTGAATACACTTTTAGAGACCAAATGAAAAAGATCATTGTTTATTAAAAATATTCTGAAAGCTTTTCTAACATTTTGTACTTAGACTTGCAGAAGGAAACATGCAGTCTTTTAAGGATTCTGCCTTTGCTCTTGTATTTATATACAACTTTAGAAGTTTGAGAGGTGTGCCTTGTCTTTTTAATAATTATAGCAAAGACTTGAGATATATGATTTTAATGCAGTGAGAATTCCTACCACATCGATAGCTTAGGAAAGAACTAAACATGCTGACATTTCTGTTGCCTTGCTTCTTGGTGTTTAAAAAAGTAGGAAATTCCATGTATGCTGGTAGACTACAATGATATTAAGTATTTTAAGAGGAAAATCTCAAAAGTCAAGGTATTGCTAAGTTGCCCACGCAGTATGGATATATGCGTCATTACAGGCCCTCTTGTTAGGAGCTCACATACACTTTTTCTCACAACAACCTGGCTCATTCAAAGCATAGTAAGTGAAGACACTGTGGAGTAATTCAAGGTCTTGCAAACATAGATTTAGGACTTAATCAGGATGTATAATGTGGCTCCAAAAAAGAAATACGTTCATACACCATCTTTAAAACAGGTACTGATTTTTACTTTAACTAATACTGAAGTAAAGCAATTATAGTTTCTTGGATTTTGGAAATACTGTATTCTTCAATAGCAGCTAAGCTGTCTCTTCCCATTCCAGTTCTTAGAGTAAATTAGGTTTAAAAGGATTGCCACTATCGAAAAGACTATATACAAATGGTATTAGGGTTGAAACGCATTGGTCAATAATAAGCCATAGCTGTGAAATTTAGTATCAAAAACTTGCAAGAATTGCTAGATATTATGTTAGGAATTGATCATCTCATTTAACTTCTTAACTGAGCAATCCTTCCTGCATTGCTATCGCTCTTATGTATTCCTTGGTTCATTTATACTTAATTGATTAAAATAGCTGTTTATGAACCTAAATGAGATTCAAAAAGAAATTTGCATACCGTTAGGTGAGAGGCCTTGTTGCCACATTTCCAAGTATGAAAGAATTTATGAATTTTATAAGCCTTTAAATGCCATGGGAATAATTCTTTGTTATGACTGAAATAAAAATTAATTCCATGATAAATATGCCTCAGTATAAGCAAACCATTTCTTAGTAGGTTCTATTGTATTCTTAATGCTGTTACTTAAAAATGTCAGTGGTTCATATAGTTTATCTAAGGTGCTGAGGATTGAGCCTCAAAATAAGAGGTATAATATTTTTAGCTGTTAAATTACAAGCATAATATCTGCATAAAAAAGCAATTATTGCAATATATGCAGAAAATCCCAGAAGTCAAATATGGGTATTCAAAGCCAGAACAACTGGTAGAAGACCTGAGCAGCAGTTATTCAAGAAGGGTCAGAGGAGAGTTTCACTGTCTTGCAGCTTTAAACAATGGTAAAGTAAGTCTCAGAGAGTGGACAGAAAGTAATACAGTACAAATAATGTTGGTGAAGTTCATAGAAAGCTTCCTTTTAAGACAAACTATTAAAAGGCATAGTTTTGTCCCTCAAATGCTGTTTTACAAATAGAATTTTAACATGGGCCATCAGATAAGAGTTGATAACAAACCAAAAAAATAAATGGGAAACAGGCAAATTAAAAATAAGGAAAGGAGAATATCATCGAGTTTTGGGAGGGATCAGTTTCAAGAGGAACAGAAATATAAAGCAGACTAATTATTTCAAGTTAGGCTTTGATGTATATGTAATAATGCTCAATTGTCAAGTAGAAAATAATTTCCCTTTAAGGAGAAAATCCTTCTTATGCCATTTCTTTCTCATTTTCTGTTGCACTGACCTGGTCTTCAGCTTGGGATGGAATAGAATGAATGGGAATGGAATGATGGCCATAGGCAGATGAACTTCTTCTGACACTGTCAGCATCTTTTTTTGCATTACAGCTGAAACGATCGTCATTAGTCCTGACACGTGGTTGTAAGGGCTTAATCACAGCAACACTGCAACCAGAATTCATGAATAAATGTGTTATGGTTTTGTGAATTTGCCCACAAGTCCATGATTAAAATATTGAGCATTTGATGGGCTAAAGGTTCTTTGTTCCTGAAAAATTGACATGGCAGCTAGTCTTTTCTTTTTTTTTAATGTAACATTTGTGTGTATGTCTTGGGAGAAGGTTTATTAAATTAAAAAGTCCTTTTGGCACTTGAGCTATTGAGGCTGATATTGAAGATACCCCTTCTCCAGTTAGGAGTGGAAGAATAATGCAAAATGTAAATAGTAGAGGTTTTTTCTACCTTTTATTTTATTTTGTATCATTTAAATTATTACAGAACTTTTTAGAATTCAGATGGCCTTTTCAGCCCTTGCCTTCCGTCTTCCTTAGGCCCAATAACTACAGCTTGCTTCAAGATGTGGTATAAGAAAATGGACACAAGTATTGACACCACAGGAAGGGAAAAATGGTTGTGAAGTGTGGATTAACTTTATTGCTTTTCTGTATTTATTTCATGATTTTATTTCATAAAATCATTAATAGCACAGATGTATTGTAGGTGAAGGCAAGTGAGTTGTGCCCACATTGGCAGGGGCTGCACACAGAGCACAGACCGAGTCATGTACTGAAAAAGCTGCAAGTCTGGCAATGTCAAGGTGTTGCCTTCATGCTCATGGAGCTACTTGGCTTCTCTTTAGTGCAGAGTATAGCCAGGGCCTGCTTGTATTTGCATGTATATGTTTGCCTGAGTACGTTCTCTCTCTTCGGTGGCCTATGTATAAAATCAATATATCATTTCTCCATAACAAGGTTACTGTGAGGAAAGAAAAAGTCCATGTTATAAGGTCATTAGGTATTCTTATGTTTGTAGTGCAAATATATGAGAGAGAATATGAAAATTAAATAATATTGCTAAATTGTATCTGAGACCCAAGAACTGTAGTGGAGGGATGTGTACCTTTACTGATAGATTATTCTACTTCTCAGTACTCTGTCCCTTTTGTATGCTGTCCCCTTACTTTTGCAGTCTTAAACTTGGAATTAAGTATATGTGAACTTTGAATCAAAGAAGCTGAGAGGAAGGGGATCTTTCTTTCTCTCTTTCGCTCTCCTTTCTCTTTCGCTCTCCTTTCTCTTTCGCTCTTTTCTTTTTTTTCTTTCTGAGCTATTTTTCTCGGTAAAAAATCCAAACTGGTCAGTTATAGATGACCACAAAGTCATCAGTAAAAAATAAATGCATCAGTGCACTGATGATACCCATTGCATAGAGAAGATATCAATGTATGAAATAAAATAGCATCCTGAACAGATATTTTCAGATATCATCTGGCTGGTTTTTATTATTCAATCAGAATGCCCTTTTATACTACTTTTTTATTATTTTTGAAGTTTCATCATTATACTTCAGTTTTGAGAGTACATATAGTACACAGTCAAAACATTTAAAATTACTCAATAGAGGAGTCTTTTGAAAAAGTCTGTGCACTGTCCAAAAAACCTACATCTCTTATGTTTGTATATGAAATATCTTCTTGCTGATTACACTAACAAAATAGTCTGAATACATTTTTCATTCTTTGTATGGAAATATAATCAAAATTATTTATTAGTTGATGAAAAGTTTTCACGTGTTAGTTGCATGAAAGCCTTCATTTTGTCCGTAAGAAAACCAAATAGTTAAGTGCTGAGTGCCTTTATCATCTCAGGGAGCCCATGAAAGATGAAGGCACTCACCATTTTGCAGGATTTAGAGCCCACCTTCATAAAAGCTTTTATCTAGAGCATACTAAGCTTCTCTTCAGGCATTGTTAGTCCCTGAGCTCTCATTTTATTGCCAATCCTCAATGTATACAGATACTTCATTCAGCAGTACCTGCTTGCAAGAAAGGATATTGAATGTGATGGTTAAACATAAGACTGTCATTTGGATTCCTGAACCACTAGAAAAGGCTAATGGCAAAGCTGGTTTGTGTATAATATCTTTCTACATCCCTATAAAATACTATAAATAAGGCAGTTGCAGTTTCTCTGTGGTCTTTGGGACTGAATGCATTTTTTTGTTTTGTTTTCACAAAATGACAAAAGCGAACTAAAAATTGGAGCAATAAAATAGAATTTTTACATGTATCACTGAATCCTAGGTTAAGTATCTTCATGCTGGCACATTAGACAACCATAGAATTACTGTTAAGTAGTAGCCTGATCAAATGCTCAGTGAAATTACAAAACATTTGAGGGAGGAAGAGACCTCTGGAGGTCATCTAGTACAACCACACTGCTCAAAGCAGTGATGAAATAGAGTTAGCTAGAGCAGCATTGACCCCAGTCAGATTTTTAATATCTCCAAGGCTGGAGACTTTACAAGCTCCATGAGCAGCCTGTTCCACTGTTCAATTACTCTAACTAAAAAAAAAAATTAAAAAAAAAAAAAAATTCTGTTTTTTGAGATTCGTTTCTGGAAAAGACTGAGGCAAACAAAGTGTTGAGTACCTTGGATTCTTCCATGTCCTTTGCAACCATGTCCTTTGCCCCATCAGCAGCAGGCTCACATATTTCTTTGTTTTCCTTTTGCTTCTGATGCATCTTTTGAAACCCTTGTTGCCCTTCATTTTCCTTAACAGATTCACTCCAGCTGGGCATTCTATGTCCATTTGTACACATTCTTGTGTGATCTGACCGTCCTTTCACCGCTTTGTTTCCTGTTTACACCTGTCTTTTGTCAGGAGATAGTTGTTCATCCAGGAACACCACGAGTCACTGCTGCTGAGGCTACACCCAATCATTTTTTTTTCTTGAGATGATGTGAAGTTCAACAGGGCATCTGCCCCTGTCAGCTTGTCAATCCCCTCTCTCAAGAAGTTACCATCAATGCACTCCAGAAATCTCCTGGATTGTTCGTGCACTTCTGTGTTGCACTTCCAGCAGCTATCAGGGTGGTTGAAATCTCCATGAGGACCAGGGTCTGTGAATGTTGAGGCTTGTGCCAGTTGTCTGAAGAAGGCATCATCTACTTCCCGATCCCATGGTCTGTAACTGACACACCCTCACCCATGCTGATCTGCCCACTACTCCTGACCTACATATTCTTCACTGTCTCCACATCCTTTTAGGATAGAGTTTCACACATTCCCGCTGCTCTCTCAAATAATATGCAATACCTCCTCCTCCACTTCCAGCATGTCCTTCCCAAAAAGCCCTATCCACCCATTGCAGTACTCCCACTGTATCTATCCTACCAGGTCTCCAGCATCTCAGTAAGTTGTAGCGCTGCAACCACAAGCGGGTCTCTTGATTCCTCCTGCTTGTTCATCTTGCTGCGTGCGTAGGTGTACTTGCACTTCAGAGAGGCAGATGGGCTTGCTGATTGCCCAGGAAAGATGAGAGAGGTTTCCCCACAGCGCCGCCCTGTAGTCACATCCCTGCTTATGTGTGTACGTTTGAGGTGGGCTCCTTTCAGTCCTGTGCTGTTGATTACAAAGACTTTTGTGTCTAATAAACCTACCACATCTTTTGCTTGCCAGCACAGTCCACTGGGTTATTGTTTATCCTTTCCCTTCCCTGTTGGTCTTAGCAAATATGCTTTTTTTGTATTTTGTCAGAAATGACCTAAAATATTATGTGTTATATTGCTGTGTCCGAAAGAAAGATGAACAGTGGATTTGCAACTAAAATGTGTTCTTTTAAAAAGTTTTTCAATTTTAGTAATTTGAAGTGATATTACTTGATAAAAATTAAAAAAAAATTATACATTTTGAAAATAAATAGTGTTAAAATAGCTTTTGAAGATTAACCAGTAATCTGGTTCTCAGACATTTTGATGGAGGTGGGGAAAGGATAAGCATGTGACAAACTTCTGGGAAACAAATATTAAAAACATAGGTTTTTTTTGTCTGTGCACTTCTATATGTCAGTGTGCACATTTCTGTAGATTTCTTTAAAAACATATTTTGTTTGTTTGTTTCTTTTGCTTTGCTTCATTACTATTTGACTTAGCATAAACCCACTGCTTCATTTTCTTTCTACCTCCTTTTCTTCATTCTTCCATGTATGAACTGGTTTTGATTGTGTGCACAAAAGAAACAATATATATAACACTTCTCTGTCATGCATAATCCTAATGGAGACATAAATGGTTATCAAGGCTCTTAGAAGCAAACAGTGCCATATTGCCAAGCTTTTTGCTGTGAAGTTTTGGAGATACCAAGGATGAGGAAGCATGACCTAAATTTGCATAATACATTTAAAATAGTCTAGTGTAGTTTATACGTCTTTAAAAACTTTGACTGAGGCTCTTGCAATGACAATGAATGCTGTGCTGTTCTCCCAGTATAGCTAACATAAAGCTCGGTTAAATTTTAAGAAGTCTTCTGTATGCAGAAGCTTGAGTACCCATCAATTATCTAAACTGAAGTTGTGTCTCACAACTTATTTGTGTATATGTTTTTTTTTTTTTTTCTTTAAGTCTTTTGCCCAATATAATTAAATTTGATGTCCTTAGTTCATGTGTTGTGAGAAATACTATTCCTCCCATGTTCACTTTTTCTGCCTTTCCTAGATCTGTTACAGAATGGTTTGGGTTGGAAGGGACCTTTAAAGACCGTTTAGTTCCAGTCCCCCAGCTGTGGACATGGACATCTTTCACTAAATCAAAGCCTGTCCATGTCTTTCACATCTGTCTTTTCCCCATTTAGTCATCCTGATTCTGATTTTTTCAGTCTGGATGTTTAACCCCTTTTTGCATGGACCTCGTTCCATAACTTCACTTGTTATTGCCCACCCTTCACTTTTCCTTCACTACATCTTCTATAGCCATATATATTAATTCTTCCTACCTTCTGTATAGTCAGAATAGGGAATGCTACTGTTGTTTTCAATTTATCTTCTAGCAATTAAATTTAAACATCTAGAAAAATTGAATGTTTTAAGTGCTCTTTGTTTTGTAGTCAATACTGTGAATATTTTGAGTCTATAAGCCTTGCTATCTAAAGTGAAGTTCTGAAGTAAGCTTCATGTTAAGCACCTATTAATCGTATTAATTTGATTTTTAGTGCTGGAGTCAGGGAATTGATAACTCCTGAGACATAAGCAGGTGAGCATTAGTGAGGTTGAGAACTAATTATTGCTGTATGTATGTACTTGGCAAGCATGCAAGATAAAACACAGCAAAGCAGTTTGCTGCTGCTTCAGAACAGGAGCCCTTTGGGTATTGTGCTGTCCCAGTTGCCTACATGCGAACTGCAGAGGGACTGAGTTAAAACCATCCCGGTGCTGAAGCTTCAGTGAGGTTTCAGGACAAGGCCAGAGATGGCTCAGTCCTGTGTTAAAAGATTTCAAAAATATGACTGCAAATAACATTTTGGCTTAGGTGTTGCACTCATATTTAGATGTAATACAGTAAATGAAGAATCTCACATTCTCCTGTGGTGAATTCAGGGAAATACGTATTTTTTGAGATATATTGGATACTGCAGGAAATGGAACAGAAGCTCCCAACTTTAGTTTTAAACTTAAATTGAAACTGAAGGTTGAAGGGGGAGTTCACATTGTAGGTAATGTGCAGTGGTAATTTGTGAACAAGGAATGACGCATGGAGGATGAGGTGGCACAACTGCCCGTATGCATCACAACTGTTCAGTAAAACAAAATCTCACTGGTGTTAAATACTGGATTTTAATTTCCTTTGCCAGTTGAAGTGCTTACCTGATTGTACCTACAAAATGTGTTGGCTTTTCAAGGCTGGGATTCCTTTCTTTATGCATTATGTCACTGATGATGTTCACATTTGTATTCACTAGAATTCAGGTTGTTAGTGTTATACTGGCTAGTGTTTATAAATATTGTTCTGTGTCCTGGTTTCAGTCAGAACAGAACTAATTCTGTTCAGTGATTCCACTTTTCAGCTCAGTCTCTTCTAAGTAACTGAATTTTCTGAAGTTAATAATATGTTTTTGCAGACAGTGTCTGCTGCTAGCAGTGGTAAAGCTTGATGTTTAGAGTTACTACCAAGGACTGGTGTGCAGACCAAGGTCACTGGCTGGATCCTGTGTGCCACATTGTGGGGTGCAGAAAGTAAAACACCGTGCATGTGGGGAGGAGAGAACAGGACAGGTGACCCTAACTGACCAGTGAGGTATTCCATCCCATACATGTCATATTCTGTATAAAGCTGAGGGATCATGAGGGTCAAGCTCTCTTCAATGGCTGGTGTCCTAGGAGGACTTCATCCATTCTGCCTTTGATCCCAATCGGTGTGTTCCTGAATCCCATTCCAGAATCCAGCTCCTGACTCTGCTTCCAATCAGCTGCCAAGTATGTTTAAAGTATGTCTTTTTCTAATTGGATATTGTTGTTTTTTTTTTTTTTTTTTGGTTTTTTTTGTTTTTTTTTAAGTATTCCTGTCTGCCCTCTTCTCCTTCTCTTTGTCTTCTTGTCCCACTTTGCTGGCTTTCCTTAGCTTGGCTTGGGTCGTCTTCCAGTTTCTTCCTCAGAGCATCTGAGGAGGACTCTGTCTGTTCTTCCTTTGATCCTGATCTCTGTGTTCCTGAATCTGGTTCCATAATCCAGCCCCTGAGCACAGTTCCTGGCTGCTTTGGGGCCCAGTCTGAGACTTTCCCAGTGCCTGCTCCACAGCATCAGTGATGATGGTGATGTAATTACCATTGGGCAGGGGGCGTTGGGTTTGATACTGGTTTTGGTATATATTTTCTATTTATTATTATTTTCATTTTCATTAAAGCTGTTCTAGTTTCCTTTTCTAAGTCTCTCTCCCTTATTCCCTTTCTCTTCCCCTTTGGGGAGGGAGGGG
>JAAGNO010015912.1:77545-89826 GCA_033439905.1 Ceryle rudis
TTTTTTTTTTTTTTTTTTTTTTTTTTTTTGTGAAATGCAATATTAATTAATTTTTTTCAGTTCAGTGTATCCAAAGAAGGCACAGGAAGAATAAATCCAGTGTTGAGTGGTGGTGGAAATGTATGGTAACTGGGAGATCTCCAGTTTACCCAGTGTATGAGGCAGACAAAAAAAAGTCATACTGTGTGATGTGTTGGTGCACCAAACCACTAGCTCAACATTAGCAGTCCCTGGGAGAAAAGATAATAACTTACTGGCATCAATCACTATCTACAAAATGTACTGTATGGTATGTCAAGATTTTCCATTCAATATTGTACAGTTTTATGATTGAACTTTATCTGTTCTTTATTTAGGAATCACTGACAGTTGTAGTTTCCAAACAGGCCACATGACTACAGGTTAATCACAGGAGTTCATAGTATACTTTTAAGATACCCTTCTTCCAAAAAGTATTAAAAATAGGTGAACTAAATTGTTTCAGCAGACCATGTATTTGATTTGTTTTCAGCATTTTTATTTCTGAAACTGTATTTCTTCCTCAGATACTCTCTCTTCCAAATAAAACAGTCTGAAGTACCTTTGTAGAAAATTCTTTTCTGTGCAGTAGTTATGAATATCTGAGTGGACAGTAACTTAAATGATTTTGATCACAGAGAATATCTCTGTGATTTTGGCAAAGTTTACATGAAGGTTGTGCTTGTTTGGGTTTTTTTTTTCCCCTTTGATAGAATATACCTACAAAGGGATTTATTTTCACCAACTTTATTATCAGATGGTTCAGCACTCTTGAAAGGTGGATACTGCTTCTTTTATAGTAGTGAAAGGATTGATATCCCTGGTTGCTCCCTAGTTGATGCACAGAAATTTTAAATCTTATTAGCCGTACTTGTGTTCTTTTCTTAGCCTCACTTGCATAGTTTAGTTACTTGTTGGGTAGAGTTGATAATGAAATGTTTTGAAGCCTGCAATTTCTCACCTGGCAAAGACAAGACAGGCCTTGCAATGGTTCGTTAAGCCAGAGCACCCTGATAACAGGGACTCAAGGTGTCAAGATAAGCACCAGTAATAATTTAAACTGATCTCCTTGGAGCCTTCCAGGGCCAAAGGATGGGTGAGCTCACCCCATGACAATATATGGGCAAAGGAAGCCCAGACTTCAACTAGCAAACAGTGTGAGGAAGACTATGAATGACCACCGGAGGGGGAAAAGACCCTAACCCTAATTTTATTACACATGCTCGGACTATGGAAATGAATTCCAGGAACTCAGAGTAAGACTTCCCTTTTGAGGAAATTGGATGAATATGTCTGGTTTTCCTGTATATTAGATGGTGAGTTTTGCTAATTTGTTGGAACACTTACAGAGGAGAATCCCCAGTGCTGCCCCAGCGCTGCAATAAGGAACGCCTGCTTAATAACAACTCTGTTGTTATTGGGTATTCATCTCGGAATCCTTACCCAGCAGCACCTAGCCTCCCACCTCAGTGAGGAGTGCTAGAAAGCAAGGGGGGTTGGAAGCTCCAAATTTTGTTTCAGTAGCTGACCTCTGTCTCTCTAAGTTCATGTTCATTCATTGTCCCTAGGACTCTCAGCTTCTCCAGGTATTGATATCCAGAATTGGGTGTAACTGCTCAAAATCGGCATGGTGATAGAATAAGAAGCAAAAGAACTACTTGGGTGATTTGTAATAAACTACAAGCACTTTTTTAATGAAATGCTGTTTTTGTTGATTAAGCATTTTAGATGCATAAGTAACACAAGCACATGCTTGAAATTATCATTCCAGAAGCACCATTCTAAATCGGCAAGGTGTGCAGTCTATTGTATTGATGTAAGTTCGGTGATGAACATGCAGCGAGGATGGCAGGGACAAGCCAAGTGGGACTGTTAATCTCCTTAAAAAACCCCTTACGTCTGTTATTATTAATTACATGAAACGGGTATAGATTTTCAAATAAATTCAAATAATCTGCTTTATTCTTAACAAATGATAGAAGCTTGCCCTCCACTCATTTAGTGTAAGTATTGGCTGCTAGCATATATGGTACCACCCTTGTTTTACAACCAGTTTGGAACATTTGCTACATCTGACAGTTTGGATAAATAGGGCAAATGAATTTGAATCTTAATCAGAAATTCACAAATTAATAATTACAGAGGTATGAGTGATGACAGATAATTTGTGCTACATGTGAAGCCAGAACATCTTTGGCTCTCCACAAGTATTCTGAGGACAGAGTATGAACTATTGGCTCACATCAGTGACTTCACACAGCAGAAGGAAGGGAACATGAGCCAAACATGTCAGCGTCATAGGTATATGTAATAAATTAGGCTCTTCAGACTGTCTCCGTTGCATCCCTTCAATATGATTAGAAACTTTTGTGTTGATTTGTCATTTGATTTTATGGTGTCAGATAATTTCTTCAGCAAATAGAGGTTATGAAAATTATGACATCAGTCATTCGTGCATTCTTTTAATTGAGAAAATTATTATTTAATTTAATGTTATCAGAGTACTTAGGGCAGTTCTCTGTATTGGTGGACTGAAACAGCAATTTGCTGACTAGAAGAACTCCTGACTTTTTTTCCAGCAAGTTCAGATAGTTCATGCATGACTGCCCTGACATAACCACAACAGTTTCTTTAATCTTGCATGTTTTGAGCCATCTTTCAGCACTGTACTTTTGTCAAAAATCTAAATTTATTTTTGTGGACTTGTGAATGCTTTAATCTTTGTTTTCATCCCAAATAGGAATGAAAAGTTGAAATAGCCCAATTCTACATTAAATGGAAAATGATAAACTCTTTCATACAGAGATGTCAAACCATCTCATTTCTACACACTTGATTTAAAAAAAGGAGTTGTCAACACTCCTGACCTGAGATGATTTGCTTTAGTTTGGTGAGCAACACTGAAATATTTTATCTGGCAATCAGTTTGCCTGTATCTGTGCTTGTCAGTGCAACCTCCCAGGATTTGTAGTTCCTGTATTTTGTGCTGTTTACTTCTCTGCGATCCAGCTTGACTAGCTGAACAAAGTCCCCTCGTTCACTGAGTTGGGCAGCACTCAAGTGGCACTGTGATGATTCAATTAAAGGAGGATATTGCAGTGATTGTTGGTATGTGTAGTCAAGGCAAAGGGCAGCTCACATGGGAAGATGGAGAGTCTGAGGCTCCTAAAGTGTAACTTTGATGAGGTAGTTCAGCTGTCCATGTAAATAAACAGATTTTTTCGCTCGGTGTATCACAGCAAAATACTTTCTTACCAATTTCCTGTATCCTGCAATTGCAGTCTTTTTAGCTGATGGAGGTCTCAACAGAAAATCTGTAGTGTAATTGGCAGTGTGTGAGACAGAGCTTATGTAGTACAGTGGAGTTGCAAGAGAGGAGTACTGTTGAAAGCAAGAGCAGTTACAGACAATTCGTTATAATACTAACAAGATAAGACTATATCTACTATTCTGTAGTTATGTGTTGGAAAACAGGAGAAGGAAAAAAAGTCCACTACCTTCTAAGGAACCCTGCAACTTTCTCCAACCCTGCTGGCTTTGTTCAGCCCATGTTGCTTAATGTACATCTCTGCACAGGGGGCTGGCTGAGGAAAGCCTCCTGCAACCTGCTGGTCAGCTGCACTAATGCCCTCCAACTCTGTAATGTGTTAAAGTAGGGAGAGGAAAAACATCTATGGAACATTGCTGGGTAGTGTAAGAAATTATTACATAGTGTAACTTGTACTTCATTAATAAGTTTAGATGAGGTTTGTAGTTAGTTCCACTGGGTTATTCCACCCCTGCATTTGTGTAAAATGAAGAAGAAAGATTTTAGTAAAATTAACAAAGCTGTAGTGTGGGTGGACCCCAGTACAGCCAACATAAGAGCAATTTCCTATTCTGAGGTACGATAACCAAGTACAAAAATATTTTTAGTTTTATCCTAGTATTCCTGGGTATACTTTTAATTCCCTGGCACTGAAATTTATTTTAGTAACAGAAATCAAACTGAGGTATCTGTAAATGTGTAAGTAGGACAATGCTTTAAGATTTTACCATGTATTTCTTGAACTTCAATTTAGTTCCAGACCATTTCTTTCTTTTTCTAGTCTTGGAATCCTCATATTTAGTGACCATCTTTCTGTGGAGTGGATTTAGGCTTACTTTTAAGGGAATAAAAAACTTCTGTCCTGCACTGACTAACTTTTTGAGCTTTCTAATTCTGCTGTCTTTGAATTAATAAAAAAAAAAACCCAAAACACTTCTTAAGAAGCTGTGATGCTGAGTTATGGTGCAAGGAAATAATTTTTGCAAGATGTGTGAATGATTAGGAATGAAATTTGTATTTAGATTACAAAATTAAGAGATCAGGGTCTTTCCAAACCACATGGCACTGAAATCAAATGTACAGTAAAAATTCTGCTCCTAGGAGTCTTACTCATTTTAACTAGCTGTAAGCACCTAAAGGATACTAGACCTGGCTTGTTGTCAAGACTTCCACTTCCAATAATGGATAAAGACAGATACCTTTCTGTAGTGACTGATGATTAAAGACAGAAGAGGCGAAGAGTACTCCATATGGCAGAAACATCCGATTGCATCAAAGAAGAGAAGCCCAATAGGCATAGTCTTTCAATGGACTTTTAGTATATGCATGACTGAGAGCCATCACCTTCATTTCCAATTCGATAACTTTTAATCTCTTCCTCCTGGCCAGATACTACTGATTCTGTGGGCTTGTTAATTCTCTATGGCTTCTGCCCCTGAGCTAAGTCACGTATGACTCCATGCCTAGCTCCCAGTGCATTTGGAGCAGAATCAGTGGTCATCAGTAGGCAAAGGATCCTATATCCTGTAGGCTTTCTGTTACAGGATATCACTATTGTCTTACTTTTTACTTCTTACTTCATATAAGATTCATCATCACTGTTGTCACAGAGTTAGTCTTTGAAGTAGCTTTCACAGAGTCCTTACGTGTCAAGCTGAAGACTGCAAATGATCTTCACAAGATGAATGAAGTTTTAAATATTAATAAGTTTGGTCTGAGTTGCCTATACATCAGAAGTGATGCAGAAGTCACTGTTTCTTGTCAGGATTAGAATTGCCTCACTGGTAAACAAATGGCTTTTTTTTTTTTTTTTTGAAGTATACACTTATTTAGAAATGCTTCTGCTTGCTGCACTGTGAACTTCCTTCTAGGTACACTGTCCCTGCTATACTGTCCCTGTTAATCATGTATAATGATGATGGAAAAGCTAAATGTTGTGCTTATACAACTTCCTTTTCTCTAGCCCATTGAGCTTCATTTTCAGACTGATCAGAAGACAGTTCTTGTTTAGGGATTTGTTTTCTCTAAGTTCTCTGAGAAGCCTTACGGCTAAAAAAAATAGTATTGCATGACCAGAGCCAATCAGATTTAGCCAGGTAAGCACATAAGAACAGAACTGTGAAAGCTCAATTCCGAGGTGAAGTGAAGGAACTTGTATTTCAGTTTTGAGCATCAGGTCAGGTGACTCAGAAGCAAACAATGATACATCAGGAAGAAAAGTTGTATCAAAGAGCATTTTGTGTTTTCCAGGCTTGAGCAAAATTAGATGCAGATTTTCTTTCATAATTGTAACTAAACTATTTTGCCTTTTCATTGTCTTAGGTCATTGCTCATGAATGATGACAGAGAAATGCCTTGAGTGCTGCTTCACAAATATTATTAAATGAGATGTTTATAAGTGGAAGAGATTATACATTTACTGAATTTAATGCAGCTAAAACAGAAATAGAGACTACATATATTGAAAGTTAAACTGTGCACCCGCATATGTTGGATTAGGTCATTTTTAATCTTTAATTGAAGCTTTTTTTTTTTAATTTGCTCTTTATTTTCTTGATTTCTTATATTCTAGATTTAAAATTACCATAAAACACAAGTGACCTGTTAGATTTCTGTGCAAAAAGGGACAAGACAAATAAGAATTTTGTAATCTAACAGATGACATACAGAACCCCAGGTCAATTGTAACTGATTAGGAGTCTGCTGTTGTGTTGGATCTTGTTTCGAAATGTTCTTAGTCACTTATGCAGTAATCTTTGTACACTGAATTACCCAGGCAGTTCTCAGTGATGCTGTCTGGAGGGTGAGCTGCCTTTTACACAGAGGTTATTTGCTTCTGACACAGGACAATGATCTGAGCTGGATGTGCAGGACAAGGTGTAATTTTGCGGTGCAGACAACCTACAGGTCACTTTACTAATAAAACCAGAGAACTCCCCCAGAGCTAATGTAGGGATGGATTCCATTTTTATAGACACCAATTTGTCTGTTTTACAAATTCTTCAGAACATTATTAATAGCCTTTCTTATTTCAATAATTAAATTTCATGTCAAATGAAAGTCATTACAATGAACATTGGTTCTTTTCTGTTACATTCAAACATTTCTTAATTATGTGGAAGACCCATCTTGCTAACAATATCTACTTGTGTGTACTTTCTGCTTTGGACTATGCCACTGGATTTGTGTTCCTTAGGTTGTTAGTGTGTGATCCATAAGTACAGGGAACATGTGAACCTCCAGACTCTCTGTATAAACAGATTTTTCATGAACAGTCAAGCTAATTGATTTTGTTTTCATTTTTGGTATGGATTTTTTGTTGTTTTTCCCTACAGACACCACTGGTGACCCCAGCTCCCTTTCCTAGCTCTATATTGGGTGCCCAGTACTCCATCAGGCCAATTACTGTACAGCTGCAACTAATGCTGATTTGCTATTTGCCGATTTGGGTTATCTGATTTCTGTGACAGAGTTGTAGAACAGAATTTTGTCTATTAGTATCTTTTCTCAAGCCAGTCACAAACTTTTAATGAATTCTTTGGAAACCTACTAGGTGGAAAGAGGCGAGATGGAAATATTTTTTTTGACTAATTAAAAAAAAAAAATCCTCTGTCACACAGAGTTTTTTCACATGAAGCATGTTCATGTTATAAGGAAAATGGGAGGATAGTTGTAATTCATTTTATCACAATATCACTGAATATTTTGAGTAGATATTTGAGCATAGAGGGAAGCTGTCTAATTTGTAAACTTCCGTTCAAGAACAAAAACTGGTATTGTCAGCCAGTGACTCAATCTAAATATTCTGTGTGTTTTCTAATAAAAGGGCCTGCTGTTCATAGGTCACAGGAAAGTGAACCTTTGGATTGGGTGTAATTTATAAAATGTATTGGCCAAATTGGGCTACCAAAATTGAGTTGGAAAAAATGAATTGATGCAAAAATATAGAAAAAATACAGCAAAGTGATTCTCAACTGTTTTATATCCACACCATTACCTAAAGAAAAAAAAATAAAATTATGTTTAATAATCTTATGTTTCTGGCTCTGCTGTGTCCAGGGATGCAAAATTGCGTCAAGTTGCTTTTTTTTTTTTCCCCAAAAAAGAAAAGAAGCATTTTTGCTTTGAACTTAATACCTCTATTTTTGTTTTGAGCAGCCCTTAGGAGTCTACTTTGCTTTTATATGTGGTGCAGTACCAGTAGCACAATCAAAACATGAAGTTTTGTGTCCAGCAATTATTTTTACTGCTTCTTTTAACTACCTTAACTTTTTTAGCTTTGTTCTGCATTGGCATTTCTTTCTTAAGACACTTTAGGCACAAATTATTTTCCTGTTGTCCATTAATAACTTGCAGTTTTTTAGCCTGTTTAATGAAAATACAGAATATAAATTATAAGTTAGAAGAAATAAGAAATAGCAGGAGTGGACCTGTCATTCTAAACATTACTTTAGGATTTCTTGGACAATATATTTTAGGAAATAATTCTGGATTTCTTTATTTTTTCTTCCTTTCTATTTTTTTCTCTGTGTTCAGATGGAAGACGTCATAGCCCGCATGCAAGATGAGAAAAATGGGATTCCTATTCGTACAGTCAAAAGTTTTCTTTCCAAGATCCCCAGTGTCTTTTCTGGTAAGAGTCAAAGTGAATTTCATACTATTTAAAGTTTCCACTCTACCTTGCTTAAATGAAAATACTTTTAAAGGAATGCTATGGAGAATTTACAGTCATCTGCTCTGGTGTAGACATTGACTATCCTTTGAATACTTAAATTACAGAAATCTTTTATGCTTCTCTCACATTGGAGTGAGTTTATGCAGAGAGGTTTTTGTCCTGTAAATTAAATGAAGCGAATACTTAATTTACTACAAAAATCAGTTATCTGAAAATGGCAACATTTTTATTGCAGTTTCTCCATTTCAGATCTGATTTTTAGCCTGTTTTCATGGCAAGTACAAGTTTAGTTTATAGGCCAGTACATGAAGAAAAGAACTGCCACAGCATCCACACAAAAGGAAAGTCATCATTACACTCTGCAACTGATACTAAATTGTGGCTGTAGACATTCATTACATTTGTAATCTGTTTTTGTAGCTGGCTGCCTGTGGCCAAGAAGCTAAGACTGAGATGTCTGTGGTGATTTATAAGACAGCTGTAAACTTTATAGCTAATTCAAGTCAATATTTTCATATGCACAAAAATCTGTCCATTTATTAACTCGTATAATATATTTATTCATGTATTTACATACTTTATATCAATTTATGCATTTACATATGTGGATATGTATCTTTTTGTCCTACCAATGAGTATAGAGTTCCTTTGAAATAAACACCGTTGTTGAACCTACTTTATCATCCTATTAAATGATCCATATTAATTGTTACTCTCTTCCTTACCTTGTGTGCTATGCATTTCAAATTAGACAGACTATGGTTATTTGTATAGCAGAACTCATGATTTACAAAAATGGGATTTTTTTTTAGTGGAATAGACATCATACTTTTTAAGGTTTTGTTAGAATATATATACAATAATATATAGTAGTCACTGATAAAACAACTTTTGTACTGAGATGCTAGCTTTATCAGCTACAAGGAGAAATAAAAAAACATAAGACAGTTCATTTATTTTCCCTTTGCAGATTTTCTCCCTCAAATACCAGGGCAGTAATTTTTGCTACACATGACTAAAAAAACCCTACCAGAACAGCACAACTGTCATTTTAGTTCAATTAATCTACTTTCCTGTCAGTTCTCTGTCCTGGATAGAATCTGAACTACTCAAACCTTTGGATTTCCTTTAATGTGCTAGGAGTTTGTGTATATGTATCAAACAAAGCTCGGCTTGAACTCAAAACTATTGATTGCTAGGAAACTTCAGAATATTGTTGTCTAAGGATCACGATGATAATCATTGAAATGTGTTTAATAACAGCCTACAGTACTGTTATGTGAAAATGATCAAATCAAGAGCAGATGCTTTCCAGTTAAATAATACATATATATAGCTCTATGCTTATATCTGTGTGTCTATGCATAAAAACATGTATTATATACCCAGCCATCTGTTCAGGATTATGTCCCATAAAACCTGAAACTTCGCAATTGTTTGTTTGTGGGGAGAAGCAAAATTGGTAGGTCTACCACAGTTAAGTCATGTTCCTGCAAGCACTTGTAAAAGACCTTAAGAGCCCTTTAAATAATTTGTCAAATTGCCTGTAGGAATAGGGTCTTATGGGCTAGCATTTTAATTATGTTATTATAGGGGTGAGAGAGGAATTTTTACTTCTGTTTATTTTTATTTCATAGTATTGCTTCTAAAAACAGCAAGTGAAAAACTGATTGAAAGAGCAGTAACTTTTTAATGCATAATAACTGACCATATCTATTTAAGGATGGCTACATTAGCAAAATCAGCCTGGGGAATGGTATCTGAATTTAAACTTTTAATAGAATTTGTGATTATAATAAATAGGATGATGTGATTATATTATCTTACTTACTGAGTCATTCCTTAAATGTTTTTACAAGTAAAATATCCACACAGAAAAATATTTCAAATATGGGTAATTCTTTATAGGTTGTAAACATTGATGTACTTCAGAAAAACACAAATAATGATAAGCTAAAGATTATTTCACCTTGTGAAATTTTAAAAAATTATTAGTACATTGCTTTATATTTAATATATTCATAGAGAGCAAATAAGTTGCTTGATGTTGGTTTGTTTTTGTGAGCAAGCTGCTTGAATTCAGACATACCATTTTTGTTCGCCTTCTTTCTTGAGATCTTTCAGAAGTTGTCTTTACTTGATTAAAATATGCTTTAAATGAGTTTGAAAGCTACTAGGTAAAAAATAATACAAACCTGTATACGTTCTTCTCCAACACAGATGATTCTGTGTGTGCTAATTACTTTTCATATCTGTATCCACATTTAGGATTGTATCACAATGAGTTTATGCAGAAAATTTATCTACAGTGTAGATTCACTAGAGATGGTGTATTGCAGGCTAATTTAGATATCATTCCAGTCACCTACAAGCAAGAGGTGAAATAGATTGCTAAAAAAAACCAATCCTTGACTGAGCTCCAGTATGTTGCATGTGCTAACATAAAAATCTCTGAAAACAAGGGGGTAAAAAGAAAGCTGTTAGCACCTAGCCTGTTTCTATTCCTCATCCTTTAGTGCCAACAGATTTTTCCTATCTGTTTAGCGTTAATGATGTTAATAATACTCATTTGGGTTCTTTTGATAAAGAACTCTCTATAAATTATACCTCTTTTTATGCAAATAACTATAGTGAACAAAGTATATTACAGTCTTTAACAGAAATGATGGGATTTATGATACAGAGAAATAAACAATTATTGGAGAGGGAAAAATGCATCCTTGTCTAATTCCAAATGGGATTCTGCGTAAAAAAAAAAAAAAAACCAGTGGAAGTGCAGCTTTGGGAGCTGACTACTCTGACTTTTACTTGTGCAGCCTGCAGACCTGCAACCTATTGTGCTCATCAGTGAACATCTCTGGTGCGTTTTAATATGTCATGACAAGCAAGAATAAATATCAGACCTCCCAGAATCATTCTGTACTGTAGCTTCTTGGTTCTGATGAGCTAATGGTTTTGTTGCACTCAAAGCTTATTTTACATCAAGATTGCATCATTCATGGTTGCAGAACAGATACTTACAGTCTCTTCTTCTTTTTTTTTTTTTTTTAATTTGAAATAAATAACTACATGTGGCTTTTTCAGCATAATTCTGTACTGACTCATCTTGACACTAGCTTACTGCCTCCTGGGGCCGTTGTAGCCGTATACTGTACAGCTATTACAATTTCAGCTAAAAATGTTTTTTTTTGTAAAAGACCCTAGCCTTTACAGAGTCTCACTGAATTACCTCATCTAAGCTAGTGCTTGTGAAGGTAAGTACAATTAGGTCTTTGAACAGAGAGAATGTACAATGTGCTGTAGCAGATGGCCTTTGTAGTGATGGTTCACCTCAAGCTGAGTCATCCACAATTTTACTTGCAAGTAGGCTCAGATTGAATGCAACAGATAAATTTACACGGATAGCTTTGCAGAAAACAGACTAATATACTTATTTACCCTAGTACACTAATGGCTGAAGTCAGAATTTCTAGAATATATTTTAGATCCTTCACTGGTCATGGTTAATGGAAATTCTGCTCGAATTTGTAGTATTGCTTTGGCCTTGACTGCTTAAGTATATATAAGCAATGCTATGATGTAAATCATCCCTCCTGTCTTTGAGAATGGAATAATCTATTTTTATTATGAACAATATAGCCTTCTTATGCCCATTCACATTATAATCCTGAGTGTGAAAATCACACCAGATGTTATGTCTTTAAAATCGCATTGTTCAAAAATGTATCTTCTAGCAGAGCCTTAACCACACCATTGAACCGAACTGATTATACATCAGGTAAACTGGGAGTTTTTTGAAGGAGGGATTGAGTCAGTTTTCTCATAGCTTTAATCTACACATCTGGGCATCTAAAGTTGGACTTGAAGGTGACACTGAAGTAGTCGCTTGTGTGGTTCTTGGGAAATTTGTCTGTTTAATGTCAAAATTTTGGTTATCCTTGTCTATGGGTCTAAGTCACTTTCTATGTTTAATGCTAATGACTACAGTCATGGTCACTCAGTTTTCAGAAGGCACATGTTTAAAACAGTGTTTGATGGCTGAGGAGGAGATAGATTGGTGGATTTGTACTCTACCATCCCAGAGGCAGGTACACCAGGAGACAGAAGAAAAAATGAGTCCTCTGCTTTCCGGCCAGCAGGCTAATAATAACAAGCAAGATGAGGGAATGTGGAAGTAGGTTCCTGCTTGGTGTTGCAGGCATCTCCCTTCCCTCCCCCCCCCCGCCCCGATACAATTACAGAATAGGTATGGGGCTCTGGAGATAGAGAGGCAAGCTAATG
>JAAGNO010015914.1:0-15719 GCA_033439905.1 Ceryle rudis
AATTAATTACGAAGACAGCCAGGTGGCTTTCATTACATAAATTACTGTTAATGACACTTGCCTCATGCTGCTACTGTATTTAGCATTTGCATGCATCACATGTCAAGCACACATACTGTTGCACAGCTATCTCCAGGGTAAAAAGTGAACACCTTAAGTCAAAAAAAGCTTCTAGTAACGCAATCATAATTGTAAATTCCTTAAACAAGTCAGGAACGTATTAATGTTTCTCATACAGAATACAATTTAAAGAATTTTAGCTCTGTCAAACATGGATGATACAGAAGAGCAGTTCTAAGTAAATTCCAGTTTTGGGAACGATACAGATTTAAGACAAGAAATGAATCCATTTATAGCTAATGTCCTACAGATCTTTAGTCTTAAGCCCTAGACAGTGTTCATAATTTAAAAGTTTATAATGTTAAAGCTACCTGTAATTAGACCACAAAAGAAAAAAAAATCTGAATCATTCTTGTTTATCTACCTACCCAACAGTGCGGTACTTGGCCTTAAGTTATTGTACTATGTATGTAGATATTTACAAAGTCTACTTTCAGCCCCAGGGTTATAGCTCACTGTGACACAGAGGGAATAAACTAATTTAATTCTACTATTTACTTCCCATTGCAAAGATGTTAGAAATGTACTAAGAAGGAAACCCAGTTGTTCCTTTTTACTAGTGGTCTTCCACCACTCATTTTTAAAAAGCTGTCTGCCTACAGCTGGGAGGCAACAGGAAGGGAACATCTTACAAGAGGCGATCACAGTATTACGTTATTCTACTTTAAAACTTCTCTAACCTTCTTTTCCACTGTGGCATTTTCCTTTCCCTTCCTTCTCTTTCCAAAGAATTTATTTTTTGGTGTTCTTTACACTGCTCTGGAAATCTGTAAAATGAGTATATGTTTTGCTTCTTGCAGTGCCACGGAAAAAGTTGGGTTTCCGGGAGAACTCTTATTCCATACACTAGCTGAATGGAATCATCCATTCAGTTGGCGGATGTGCTCATCAAGCCTCTCTCCATCACTTACCAGCAGTCCTGGCTAAGTGGGGAGGTCCCAGTAGACTGGAAGGCAGCAAGTGTGACTCCCATCTACAAGAACGGCCAAAAGGAGGATCTGGGGAACTAGACCTGAAAGCCTGACCTCAGTGCCAGGGAAGGTCATGGAGCAGATCATCTTGAGCGCCATTAAACACCATATACAGGACAACCAGCCAATCAGGCCCAGTCAGCACGGGTTTATGAAAGGCAGGTCCTGCTTGATGAACCTGATCTCCTTCTATGACAAAGATGACCTGGCTAGTGAATGAGGGAAAGGCTGTGGATGTTGTCTACTTGAACTTCTGTAAAGCCTTCAACACTGTTTCCCCACAGCATCCTCATGAAAAAAATGGTTACCCGAGGTCTAGACAGGCATATACTCTCTTGGGTAAAATTCTGGCTGGATGACTGGGCCTAAACAGTTAAATCCAGCTGGCAGCTGGTCACAAGTGGTGTTCCTCAGTGCTCAGTAATGGGACCACTTCTGTTTAATACCTTTATCAATGATCTTGATAAGAAGACATAAGTTGGGTGGGAGTGTTGATTTGCTTGAGGGTAGGAAGGCTCTTCAGAGGGACCTGGACAGGCTGGATTGATGGGCTGAGGCCCATCATACAGGCTTCAAAAAGGCCAAGTGCTGGGTCCTGCACCTGGGCCACAACAACCCCATGCAATGCTACAGGCTTTGGGGAAGAGTGGCTGGAAATATGTCCAGCAGAGAGGGACCTGGGGCTGCTGATCGACAAGCAGCTGACTATGAGCCAGCAGTATGTCCAGGTGGCCAAGAAGGTCAACAGCATCCTGGCCTGCATTAGAAATAGCGTGGCCAGCAGGACCAGGAAGGTGACTGAGGTGACTTTCCCTCTGTAGGCAGCATTGGTGAGGCCACACCTCGAGTAATGTGTTCAGTTTTGGGCACATTAATACAGAAAGGACATCGAGGTGCTGGAGCAGGTCCAGAGAAGAGCAACTAAGCTGGTGAAGGGCCTGGAGAACAAGACTTATGACGAGCAGTTGAAGGAAATGGGGCTATTTATTCTGATGAAAAGGAGGCTGAGAGGAGACCTTATTGGTCTCTACAACTATCTGAAAGGACCCTGCAGAGAGGTGGGGGCTGGTCTCTTCTCAGAAGTAACCAGTGATAGAACAAGAAGGAGTGGCCTCAAGCAGTACCTGGGAAGGTTTAAACTGGATGTTAGGAAGAATTTTTTCACTGAAAGGGTTGTTGGGCATTTGAACAGGCTGCCCAGGGAGGTGGTTGAGTCACCAACTGGATGTGTTTAAAAGCTTTAAAGATATGGTCTTTGAGTACATGGCTTAGTGGTGGACTTGGTAGAATAGGGTTAATGGTTGGACACGAGGATCTTAAAGGTCTTTTCCAACCTAGATGATTCTATGATCTCCCATGTAAACAGTCAATAGGTTTACCATATAGCATCACCTTCATTAAGCACCAGAACTTGACCAGTCTTGGTCAAATGGGCCCAGAGGCCTTGGTAAATAACTGTGTAAGCCAAGGAAGAAGGAAAACTAGTTCAATATCAAACATTTGACCTATGTTAAAATAAACCAAAGATGAACTCAACATGCATCGAGTCATATGACATGACTCACTGACACTTCCTAAATTTCTGTGAGTTGTCAAAAACATACTAAAAATATAGACTGCTGCCTTCACATTAAGTACATAAGGACTAGACTTTGCACAAAAAAACCCAGTAAAATTCCCCCCAAAATCCCAACGAAATCCAATCAGAAGGGTGTAACTAAACTTCACTGGAATTCAGTGAAATTTAACTGTTAACATCCTCCAGGCAGCTTTCAAAAAGGCCTCACATAAAACATCCCAACTCTATCCTTTCCCATTTTAAAGTTTTTTATATATTGTGGTAAAGCAGAAAAGGCCACAGTGCCTTTTTCTCCTTCCAATTATCTTTTATCTGATCTTCATTTTTAAATAGCAGGTCTTTGAATGTTGCCTAACTTTCTAAGAGTGGCAAATTAGCAGAACTAGGATATCAGAAGACAGTGGAAATTGAGAAGTTGAAGAAAAAATATTCTGGACTGTTTACGTTTCTGAAATGTATGTTAGACAGTAACCAACAACTTCTCAGACATAACGAAAGAGTGTACTTTATTAAGGAGTCAGAATCATCCCCTCCACTTTTAACTAAAGGGCATCTGAATAGGTTTGCCAATCAAAAATAGGGTTGTTGAGACCTAGTTTATAGAAACCAAAAGATTTAGAGGGAAGAAGGGAGTTAAAACATAAATTAATACTAATTTGATGTGGATATTCTTTGTTTTCAAACTTCTCCTTTTAAGAATAAGTAAAAGTTTCTTCTATCAACTTTCATTTACTCTCAGTACTCCAAAATATTTTGTTAATGCACCACTTTCCACTAAAACAATCACAAACAAATCTTTTAAGTTAAAGTTATGGCTATTCATTTGTAATCTGTTACCTGGATTAAAAAAAAAAAAAAAAAAAAAGGCAGAAGGCCTCTCTAGCCACCTAATCACCATATCAATGACACATGCCACAACAGAGAAGCACTAGTTTATTTGATTGATCATGGTAGATAAACTCCAAATAACAGAGAAATTAACAAATGCTTGACATTTGCTCAACATCCATTATTCTGACACTGCTTTCAGGATTTCAAAGCCTGGGAGTATGCTTAATCAACATTCATATTCCCTAGTGAGCTACAGGCACCATATTGCGCCCCGCCTTAGTACTGATGAAAACTGCATATTGGCCATTTCCAAAATGTTCTGGGACTCCACACAGGGCCCCTTCTCTCCCTTGTTCCTGTTCTGCAGTTTTCTTTTAAACACTTCCAAGACAAAAGCATCTGCCAGTTTTTCTCTCTGGGGATGTATGCAAAATGAACTTAACAGTTTTAAGGCAGGAGAAACCCTCACATATAAATTCATTCATAGGACAGAAAAGGGTCTAAGAGGCCTCTCTAGGGGCAAAACCCTGCTGAAATTTTCCCCGACAACAGTGGGAGCTTTATAAAATCTAAGTCCAGACAATTTCCAATTCAAATGCCCAGCATAGCATGACCTTTGTCAGATCTATGAGCCTTAGATGCACCCACTATTTTTTTATTCTAACCAGCACAGACATTAGACAGGGTACTACTGCTAAGCAGGAGGTTGAATATTTGCATGCTCTTCTATTGTGAAAATGTAACAGTGACAGCACTGTGTCGAATTCTTTTCCCCCTAGAACTTTAACTCCATAGGAGAGGCATAGCTGACAGATGACTCTCCCAACATCTGTGTTATGTACACTGCACAGCTGAGGAACCTTGGATCACTGTCACGGCTTCTTGGAGATGACCTACACCTTTCTTCTATCTACCCATGATCAAAAAAGTAAAATAAAAATTTGAAAACACCATTTTTTTAAAAAGAAAAGTAAATATGGCAAGAAAGATTAACATAATTTAGTCATTAAGCTGTTCACATAGCAGCTCACCATATGTTGTATAAATGTCCTATACAAAATAATTTATCAGACCTGACATGTTGCACATCATATTGTATTATTTAATATGCTTACTAAAATTTCATGGATCAAGCGCCACTTCTGAAAGCATAAAGAAAGCCCTAGAAAATATTTCTTCATCTTATATGATTTATTTTGATTACCTTTTACAGCTACATGATAAAGTGGAACTTGCAAAATTACGAGGTTAAGGTTTACACAGCTATTGCTTTATATACTAAAATATAACAAATGGCTCCGTGTCTATATACCATTTTACTTGCATTTAATATGCAGAAGCATATAAAACTAAGCATGTTGCTTTCCACTGAATATTTTCATAATTTTAGCTGGTGATTTCAGTAAATACCCTGAAAATGCAAGATTCCATTCAGAGATATATATGTCCTTGATAAAAAGACTGAAGAGCCAAGAATTACAAAATCAACTAAAGCAAACAATTAACATGTGATACAAACAGACCAACTCAAACCTAGGAATACATATAAATACATTAATTTCTACAGAGGAGCCAAAACATTTGAATAGTACTTTTCAATTCTTGAGATTTAAAATGTCTGAATGGCAAGCATCTACATCCAGATAAATGGACAAAATTCTCTATCCACAAACCTCAAACTCACAAAAATAAAAACGTGTAAGAATGGTTGGCTGGCACTGGTGAAGTCAGTGTTTAAATAGTAAATTAAAACAAAAAGTGTAACCAACAAGCTTGTGGCTAATAGCTGTTGGGCAACCAATGGGATTTGTTTGGAAACAACTCTGTGCTTAAGAGACACACCAAGGAGTTGTGGGTAGAAAAATATTCATCCTGAAATCACACACTTATTCCATAAAGGACCATCTTCCTTTTTCTCTCTCAGACCACTGATGTCAAAGGAACACAATACAAGTAAGATTAAAAAATGTAATCCAATCTCTCTTTTTGGTTAATGATTAAATACTCCTGTTTCTAATAATAGGATAAAGGAAAACATATTCCTGTGACAGATAGTTCACTGTAATTAGGTCATTAAACAATGTATTTGGAATGGAACTTGCTTGGCCTATTGCAAGAACTTGCCAATTGCTCAAATCAAATCTTCCCTTTTAAGCTCTGTAAGAACCAGAAATCTAGCTTATGACTTATTTTTATCTTTTTATATTCTGTGTTTCCAAGATAATGCTCTTGTATAGGAACACACATTGCTCAGCTGTGGTGAAATGTGAAGGACAGCTGCATTGACAACATGCATTTTATATTAATCCAGGAAATGGCTAATGTTCAACAGCCTTTTCATCTCCAGGAACCTACACTCACTCTCTGGCTATTAGTTATCATACTCTGCACCGGTTGTAGCCTCATAACACACATCTGCATTCCACAGAAGAAGTGCAATAAAGAGCTGGAGGTTACCAGTATCAATAGTGGACTGTTAAGAAGTTTTGCCATCTCATAGCCAGCCACAAATGGAAATAGAAATACACGTTGTCCTTACTGGTGTACAGCTCCTCAGTTAACAATGGGGAACTCTGAAAGACCCTTTATATTAATTCGGTTACAGAAGAGAGCATTACATGTACTTGGGTCATATTATGTTGTCTTTGAAACAGTTTCAGACAGGCTGCATTACATGAGAGACAACCTTTGCTATCATGGGTCTTACTCAAAGAAATATTTGACAACATTCTGCTTTCCATGGAAGAAGAATGTGTGCTATCTTAGGACACTGTTATTCAGTGCTGAAGGTTCTGGAGGTACCTGGGAATCAATGCCATCAAAAGCTTCCAAGACCTTGCATGCCTAGATACAGATATACAAAAAGAGGACGTTCACCCCAAAATAAAGTCCTCTTCAGCACGACATGCTGACCTGAAGCCTTTTTGCCAGTTTGGATGGACAGCAACACTTGCTTGAACAGTCTGTTCAGATAAGAAGTATAAAGCAGGGGACTGAAGTTCAAGAATTTTCCAGAATAAATCAATGAGACTGTCATTATCAATCAGACTACGGGATATCCTGGCATATGCACTGGGAGGGATAATGTATCCCATTCATATCACTGCCACATTCAAAATGTTATGGACACTAGAATTAAAAAAAACCCCAAACATGTATGAAAAGAAACTGTAAGATTGATAAAAATGCTTTAGTTGCTGACAACGCAGAAGTTTTCAACCCAAGGGGTCCACAAGCCAAACCATTTTGCCCACAACAGGCGCAGATTCCTATTTGGCAAATTTAAGCCTGCTGACAAAAAGTTCATTTACTTTGAATTCTTCATTTGAAGCCCATGGACAACAAGGACTCCATGAAATACATGTTGAAAACTAATGTCAGAACATGAAATCTTAGCATGCCAGCCAATGGGAGTTTGAAATCTACTTGCATGGTACCAATTAGTAAAATAAATATATGAACAAGGGTTTTAAACATTACTGGATCTGTAGAAAACAGAGCAATACTTTTCCCACTCCTCTTCCAGTGATGTTGGGTTTTTTGGTCATAACAGCCTATCAGGCCTGTCTTAGAAGGCAGTTTTAGTAGGATGTCACTGTACTCCATATTCTTCCAGAAATTAATCCTTAACATTATTTCACTCAGTTTGAAGTATAATACAAGCTTCTGAGACTTTCACATTGCAAATAGATATGATATTTTTACCAGGAACATAAAGGAATAAACAATTAAAAAATGACTCTTGCAGAAGCATATATGTTATTTTATGAAGTGATGTGATAAGCTATGGGGCATATATCAGAACAAAAATGGTTGTAATAATTAATTTAGGTAATAAATCATAGGTCCTGCCAACAATGACAGCAAACAGATGCTAACAAGAAAATGTATTATTTAATATTGTCATGTGTTATAAAAATCTAAGTGTTTAGGACAAGTCTTAAATTTTTATAATAATATGCATTTAATACATTACTGTTTTGACACACACAAGAACCAAATTTATAGGTCTCATTCGGCACTTGCTTTCTCCTGTGAACACAGAATAGATTCCTGAGGGGAAAAAAAACTCAAGAAGTGAGTGCTTCAAACAGATGTTTGCAACAAAATCAAGTTGTTTGTCTTGCTGTCTTGAAGTAAATATCGTAAGCACTGAATCTCATTAGAAAATGAGAACCAACACATGTGCCTTTATATATACAGAAGCTTTCCCTAAAAGTTCCCAGAAAATTAAAACCGTGAAGTTTATCTATATATATGGACAGCTAAAGTTTTTTTCATTTGCTACAAAGTTAAAAAAAAAATAATTCTGTACAATCCTTACAAGTTGAATGTCAGTACTGAATAGCTCTCAATGAGGCTGCTAAGTTATAAAACTAGCAGAAGCTTTATTTTCCATTGTGCATTATTATTTGTTTCCTACATCACTTTAAGTAATGCCATGGAACGCTACAATGATTTTCACCAACTGCATCCCTCGCAAAAATGCCAAAGCCAAAACAAAATCTATGTTAGTTATTAAAAACGTGATCTATTCCATCCTTTCTGCTCATAGCCACCCTCCTTTCAGGATTCTGAAAACCAGGCAGAACGATTATCTGATTCAAGTACTGACATCTAAAAGCACAGTAAATGTAATTATGCCTCTTGGAAAGCCTGGCCAAACTGAACAGAACCACTGTGCATACACCTTTCCCAGCCCTACATCTCTGCTGCTGTACAGCCCTGCTGCATAAGGTCCCTCGGCAGGAGGGTCAATTGCTTTTAAGATCACCGCTTTTTCCAAACATTTTTGTTTTGCTTTAAGGGAATTGTCTGGATACTAAACACCCCTGTTTGCATTCTGTTTCACTTTCATTTTCAATCAACTCCTCCAGGTATCAGCACAGTTCCCTTCTTGGAAGTGCTCCATTCAGTGCTTTAAAACACTTGAGGAAGCAGTGATCAGAGTATGGAAAGTAAATTTTCTTCATTAAATCTACTGAAGCAGATATTAAAAATGCATTTAATATACTGGGGATGGCTGGTGGGCATCACTGACTGTGACAGGCCAGTTACTGATGAGCTGCTGTCAGACGGCCTTCTCAGCAGGGATCTGTGTCTAAGGCTGCTGAAGGACAGCAATATCTTCCCTTGTGTGTAAGCTCTATTCATCTCCCAAGTATTTACTAAATCACAGACCTCTGCACACAAACCCAGTGTTTCAGCGCATGCTAACAAATGATGGATGGCCTAGTCAATTCGTTATGTCCTGAAAGCGTGATTTCCTGCCATTCCAATCATCAAACCTCTAGAGCCTTCAGAGCTGATCAGTCCTGGAGAATATATTTTGCAGGCTCTATTAAAGGAGTAGAGGTTCCTTCCATTAGTCTCAAACTTTTTTTTCTCCCCCCTGGCTGATTTAAAGAGAACTCCCTCCTTCCCCCTCCTTCCAACAGCACCACCACTACCACCGTTCTGTGTATTCAAGGCATGTACCATTAGTATGTTAGTAAAACAGCACTATGGAACACCAGCCAGTTAAAAAGACATGATTTTGCTTGTGACTACTATAAAACACAACAATCTTTTATTTAAATTAATCTATATGTCTTTATTATGTAACCTAGACAACCCCAAAACAATTTATAACTTAGCTTCTCTGATCAAATATCTTTTACAGCAAGAGGGTGCTCAAAAGGATCCTTTTTCTTTGTATTTGCCTAGTGAAACATATCAAAGCTCTCCTAATTGTGTTCCTCCTAAAAGCATAAGTCACTTCGGAATAAACTTCCGCTGTTCCAAAGACAGGTTAGCTGTCAAAGAAATACAGCTTCTAGATTTCTCCCTTTTCATTGCAAGGCAGTATACTTGACAGTCTTTATTCTACATGCAGAGGAGAAATTTTATATAGCTTACCTATTCAATGATCTCTAGGAACACAATATACATACTTCATACTTCTTATTCTGAAACATCGAGTTTCAGATGAGTTAGTCCACAGCTGCTGAAGAGATAGCTGTTGAAGGTACAGCATGGTCTTTCAAAGTAGTATAATATATATGAGTAAACTTCAGGTAAATAAGCATTTGGCTACCCTGAAATGCAAAGATCTTGGATTTCTTTGCTTGCTAGGTGTGATCCGGCCATAGCCAGCACAAACCAACCCACATTGCCCTACCGTTCACCTCAACCTTGACCTGGAGATTAAACTCACTTTTATTGCACACAAAGGTCATCTGTGTTAGGTCAAAATTCAAAGTCCCTTGTCAGCTAAGGTTGATATATTCCAACCTTTCCTACTCTAATGCATCAAATTTTTCATGGTGAGGTCATATTCAGCAGACACTGTATTCAGCAATTTATTGTGCCATTGTAATATAGCCCAGAATATGATTGTCCAAAAAACAAGGCATGAATAAAATATTTTCCCCTCTGATGTAGCAAATCCCCTCTGCTCATAAAACTCTTGTCTCGACTTGTTTGCAGGCTTCGTAAGAATGATACAGTGTAGAACTGTTTCTGAAATACAATCAAGAATTACTATTTTTATCATGATTTTCCATAAGTACAAGCAACATGAATATAATGGTATCCTAAAATCCACCAGTCAATTAAAATGCACATATGGTCAGAGTTAAAACTTCCACTTCATCCTTCCTTAACAACCACCATAATCTGGCCCTTAAATCTACAGACATCTGTTGGTCTGCTTGATGACACCAAGCTTGCTTTAGAATGAAATACTTATGAAAAAAACAGTACAACAAGACTTATATTCCTATCCTACTGTTGATCATCACAACCAGGGAATTTGTGAAGTGGCAAAAAGTACAACCAGATTAGACTTCATGAAGCAACACAGTAATACACAGTGTGACCAAGTCCCCTAGCTTTGACATATAAAAGGATTTTCTTTCTTTTTCTCTCTGCCCCACCCCCTTCTTCCTCTACTACTTTCCATTTTTCTCTAATTTCCCTTTCTTTTGATGATTCTTCACCCCCCTTCTTTTTCCCTCTATTTTCCTGTTTTCTTGTTTTTTCCCTTTTGTTTATATTTGTCTTTTTGCTTTTTTCCTGTATTTTCCTTTCGTTTTTTCTCTCCTTTTTTTCTCTCTGTATTTTTTTCTTTTTTACCTTTCTTTCTCTCTTTCTCTCTTTTCTTATTCATTAAACAAGAACACCTAACACCAGCTACAACAGACTCAGATGCATTTTCAAATTATAGGGAACAAATTCCACGTCTGCTTTAAGAGGCCCCCTCCAATCATTGCATTTCACCATCAAATCTTCAAAGGATATAAGATTGACTTCTAGGTGGTTTGTATAAATTCCTCAAGACCAAAGAGGCTTTCCCTTCACTCAACCAAAATTAAATTTCACAAGTGTAGTCCTGTTCTGTGTGAATTTTTTTTTTTTTTTTTTTTTTAATTTTTTTTTAAACACAATGAGTTGTACTCCCATATGGTAGCACTTCCCATATTGGAAGGGTAAATGGTTGAGAGAGAAGCAAGAGACTTATCAGTACCTAAGAATTCAGAAAGTACAACCTTAACTTGGGTTGCATATTTCATGCAGAATGTCAAGACTAACCTTCCAAACAACTTTGCATTTTGCTAGGGTGGACAAGATACATGGGAATGCTTGTAAGCATACACTTATAAAAACTGTAACTGAAAACTACAATAGACTTATCTTAAAATTAATTTTCATATTGACACATGCTTATACATGTCATCTACTTTTAATTAGCAGATAACACACAAACAGCTCAAAAAGAACATTTCCATCTGTTTTCAAACAAATCCAGTTCTGATAATCTAGAATTTACACATGCCAACATAAGAATTTTCTGTCTAAATGCTGTCTATTAGTATTGGAGAGCCCCAAAACTGAGCAAAACTCTATTTCCCATTCTACTCTGAAAGCTTCCAATGCTACCAGTAGCTAGCTTTTTAATAAGTATCTTACATTTAATCTAATGAATAATGGAGGAGACAAAGTTCTTCTGAGTTAAGTGCTGATCTAGTTAATTTCTGTCATGCAACACTTTGTATTACAGGGAGGGATTAGTTTCCTTCCTATGTAGGGTCACAGAGTAAGCAGAAACTTATTAGCAAGATATACCAAATCCAACCTGTTACAAGTTCTTTAAGGCTTGTTCAGTGTAATTTAAGTGAAAAGAGAAAACCTGTACCACCCTCTGGTTTAGCCTATCAAAGATGTCATATCTTACAGTACATTCCCTACGCAGGGTTCAGAGAGCTCACATAATTTCCTTGTATAGTACATTTTTATTTCATTTTAACTTTATTTTGAATATGCTACATTTTACTGTAGGTAATTTATGAAAACTTGTATATTGTTAACTTTCTTTTCAAATAATGAGCCAAGATCTTTCTAATCTCTTATTATCAATCTGTTAACATGCGAAGTTAAATGCAGCCTCAAGTACATAACAAATTTTAGATTATATTAGGCTTTTGCTACACATAATAAACAAAAGCAAACAGTAGTGTCAAAGTTTGTTTATTCTGAAGTCTAACATAAAAGAAGAAAAAGGAAATAAAAAGAGTCTACTGTTTTCATAGCTGCTCTAGCTATATGGTCCAGGTCATTTAAACACAGTACACCTAGTTCAAAGTATTTGCCACTTCAAAATAGACAGGGTAGAAATATACCAATTGCCATTTAACATCTCCCTCCCAGTCTCTGCATCTCCTACTGAAATCCATTTTCTTTCCTCTCATAAGCTGGTCTACTAAAATAGATGAGGTGGTTTATATAGGCAGAGCATGAATTTATTTCATCGTTAAGTAGTGAGAATAAAGAAAAGCAGAGGGAGCTTAAAACATGCCTTTATACTTCCTTCTTTTGTAAAAGAAATGCTTCTAGCACTCATAGGCGCAAAGGCAACTTTCTAAATGATATTTGCTAGATCAAGGTTTGCAGAGTAAACAGCCGTTCCAAGAATTATGTCAGATGAGGGCCCTTCAAGGCAGATGAGAATGCAACTCAAGTGTCACACACCAGTAGGTTGCCTGCTCATAGATAAGATTTCCCCTGTCTAATATACCTGTGCTTGAGTCCTGAGTCTAGCACTCTGAAATCCACATAGACAGCTAGCTGCCTTCTGCTCTTGAGCTTCTTCTTTCCTGGGTAACAGCAGCTCCAAGGAGCACTAGAGCACACGACAGAGAATATTCCTTCCACCTTGACTCAATCTCCATGTTCTATTATCAGCAGGTACCAGAACATAGAAATAAAAATAAAAAGAGGGAAGTAAAAGAAATCGTCTTGGGCTTATCAGTACTGCTTGATAATCTAAGCAACAGCACAAAGACTGAATGAAATTATTCATGAAAAAGCAACATATTTTCTTGTAAACAAAACTGGCTGGAAGAGGAAAATAAGAGGCCTACCTACCCTCAACTCCAAAATAAAAAAAACAAAAGGAGAGGCAAAAATAACACTGGAAAAGAAGAAGAAGAAAATGTTAACTCAGTTTAAACTGCTAATAAAAGATATAATATTGATGCCATAAATTTAAACTTCTTTAGGGCCTTTGTTTCAGTACAAACCATCATTGAGAAAGTGATAATAATGAGAAATAATAAAAAGTATATTTACCAATTTACACTGTGAGACTTTACCATGCAGATATTTTTTTTTTTTTTAAATTAAAAATCTTGTTGGGATGCTTTCCAGGCCTGGTATCATATAATAAAGCTATTAGTAATTTGGAGAAAGCAACATAATATACTGAAAATGTGTGTAAAACCTGAAGTAATACTAATGAAGAAGACAGGTCATGAATACAGAGGAACATGCATCACTTGATATACTCTGGGAACAAAGACAGTACATTCCAATAATCAAACATAAAGTTACATTATCTTAAAATCAAATATGCATACTCAAATATCAAGTATATCAGTATGATCCTGTGCATGACATTATCATCTTGCTTACTGAAAAAAAAAAAAAAATAAAAAAAGGGAAGGGGGTAGGTGGAGGGAAGTTCTCTCACATTTATGCCAGCTCCCCTTGTCTCTCTGCTGTAAGAAAAGCTCTTCCTTATCACGAGGAAAGAAGCTTTCACAGAAGGGACACAAACAGGACAGTACTTCTTTGAATAGCAGAGAAGAAAAGTGAAGACCTGCATGTTGCAAGCAGCTACAAATTCTAATACTCTGAAATCCTAGTACTTTGAAACTCCTTACAAACACACTTTGCACTCTGGCTCAAAAAAGAATGCAGCTTTTACAGGAATAAATATGAAGGTACGGTAAGGAAAGTTGGGCTAGAGGTACTAAGTTTAACAACTCGAAGCAGGGAAGAGAAACAACACAGATTGCACTAATGGTGCTATAGAAGACTATAGCAGTCCAAGATAGAACAGAATAATTCCACAGCACTTTAATGCATGAACTTGGAAAGCATATTTTTTGGAATATGTAAAAATTGCAAGGCTACTGATCCAGCCTGAACAGTCGGAAAGTTTCTGGAATCCCCAATTCAAGAACAACATCGCGTAAGAAACTTGAAGACTCAGAACAGAACCAGATGAGGAAAAACTGCAGAAGAAAGAAAACAAGACGGGACCATAATGAATTGGGTCAGCAAACCTTATACCTTTAGAAAGCTTGGTAGAGACCAGGGGAAGATTAATTCAAGAAAACAGTAATATTCAATCAAAACTGGATATGAAGAAAAGCAGCAAAATAGGTACAAAGGTATAGATTTGAGAAGGGTCCAGTCATTTGTCAATCATGTTCTATTGTTAAGAAGCTTAAGGAAAAGTTTCTAAACAGCAACTATGTATTCTGCCATATACAAAAGAAATGAGGTGGGGTTTTTTTGGTTGGTTTGTTTGGTTGGTTGGTTGGTTTTTTGTTTGTTTGGTTGGTTTCTCTCCATGGAAATAACTAAACTGAAGTACTAGAATATCAGCTTGGGTATGAATCAAAGCCTTAGAAACTGGACTTTTCTGGACAAGTTAAAATAGTCTTTGAATACAGTTAAAAGATCTAACCTACATCTTGTCACCATAAATAGGTAATACTAAAGTGATTTCCATGCACAAGATCCTACTTGGCAAATGTAGTTATTTCAGAGAGAAACAAACACTGAAAAGAAAGATACTGTAACTTTCTCAGAGAGCTTCCTGCAATATCCTGATTTCCTACAACTACAACTAGTGCTACAATGGGTAATCCAATTTAGACATTAGTTCTCTTTAAGAATAGTATCACAGAAGAACATGAGCCCATGGTTAAAGAGAAGACAGAAAAAAAACCCCCAGAAGTTACAAAGAAAACCACAAATTGTTAGCAAGTAGATAAGATCAGGTGAGAAACAAAGCAGAAAAGTTAACTTTAGAAGACAACACCAAATACACAGAATTATCAGTCCATTGGTATATATGTTAAGAAGCTCAAAGGAACTATTTATCAGTAATCCAATATCAGCAGAGATTTATCATGATTAGTGCTCAAAATTACATTTTGATAATCCTCAGGTCATCCAAAAATCCTGCTGTTTAAACATGAACACATTAGAAGAAAACCACTAAGCATGGAACAAATACCCTAAGACTAAATAAATAAATACATTGCTAATTGCCAGGCATGGAGTACAAAGTGCAGCACTAACAGAAAAAGAACAGCAATTTGATCTTCAAGTTTCTATTTCTGCAAAATAACTGCATTTTAAGCAAAGCAGACTAAATCCATGTTGCCTGAAATGTTGCAGGATTGCAAAGAATATAAAAGTCTCAATGCTTATATAAAGATACAACAGTATTAGAATCTAATTTTGACTATTTGACATTAATAAATCACACGGCAACACCCTTTTGAAACAGTAATCTCACCTGCTGAAGTAGTTCAATAAAAGAACAAACTACCCTGTTAAAAAAATTATTTAGATTCATGGGTCATGTTGGCAGCCACTACATAGCATACCTAGACACAGTAAATTGTGGCAACAGTTTTATGGAAATTACAAGTTACTCTCAGGGAGAAATTGCAGAACAAGAACAAGCCCATAACATGGTGTGAAAGATACTTTATACAAATAAGGAGCATAAACTGCGAGTCTTCAAGAAACACACAAAAGACAGGAAAGGTATGAATATATAAGACAGTAAAAAAAAAAAAAAAAAAAAAAAAAAAAAAAAAAAAAAGGAAAAAAAAACAAAAAAAAAAAACCTAAATACAAAAAACCCCAAAAACAAT
>JAAGNO010015918.1:0-42147 GCA_033439905.1 Ceryle rudis
AAGCAAACCCATATAATCCTGATTGAGCAAACCACTTAGAGTTAGAAGTAAGGAAAAATTTTGATGCCAAGAGCATCATTTAGGCCTTCTAGAACCACAGCCAAAATATTTTTGCTTAGCGTCTGTCTGATCTTAGAGTTGTTGGCACAGAACGCTATTGAGTCCCTCATTAACTGACAATACTCTAAGTTCATCAGCTAAATAATTTTTTAATGTTGAATATACTTAGAAAGCTTGGCACTTAATCTAGTGATTTTTTAAAGTAAAATACAGAAATCATTCAGAAAATAGGGATATTCCAGCATGCATGTTGATGTAACGAACTAAATTATTGAATATCAGCTACATATATTATTAGCAACATGTGTTAATTACAAACACACACTCTTCTACTTTTTCAGATGCTAGTATTAAGTGTATTTTTAACGGGGTCCACAGTGCTAAACTCCCCTTAATTTTTCAATGGATATTATCTTTCCATCCTGCATGGTAATGAATACATCATGAAATGTAATCAATACAGTTTATTTCCATTCTGTTAAATATTTTAATCACTAAGTCAAGTATGATTTTGGGGGGGGGGTTATTGTACCTATTTTTAAAGGTAAATTTAATCCAGTGTTGCCACAAGACTTAACTATAGACTAAAACAACAACAAAAAGAACAGTAACTGCTTACTGAATGACTCTTCATTTTTTACAATTTTAACAGCGTTGATGGAGGTGCAGTGGGTGAACCTGTTAGATTTGGGCAAAACTTTGGTCTTGGAACAACGGGAGGGTTTTCTGACCAAATGGTAAGGCAATAAAGTTGCAAATGGCAATGGTAGCATATACTATGTTAATTTAATTTAAATATTTATATATATATAACTGTACAGTGGTTCAACATCCTAGATTACAGAGCAGATTTAGAATCAAACATAGATGGAAATAAGCAATATCAATCTAGAAAGTTTATGCAACTTGCCTGGGATAAGGTGTTCAGGCCAATTAGCTTGTGAATCTTGAAAGAATTCATCATTAGAGCGAGATTTTTTTTTTTTACTTTAAACAAATCCAAAATTACATTTCACTTATTGGGAAGATAAATCTATAGTAGATGTATGAAGTAACATACTATTCTATCATTCTGAGGAAGTAGATTTCTGTTAAATGTTAACCCTTAAATGTAAACTTAAATGTTTCCCCCTCCAAGTTAGAAGCCAGTAAGCCATTACGTGTTACATATGCACCCAAAATAAATCACCGCAACTTTGAAAAAAAATTCCTTCTCAACAACCACTTTGGTGAGAAACTTTGGAATGTAAAATGAATTTTAAATTAGTATTCACCAGTGTGCATATAGAATAGCTACTTAATGAGTTTATCAGCAGTATAGAATCTATGTGATGGGCTTTGTATGTGTAGCTTTAGCTCCTCTGATTTTTCAGGAGCCAAGAGGAATTTTTTTTTGTGCTGAAAAATATTTTTAAATATTATTTAACTTGTTTATTTTATATTTATACTGTTCTTACAATATATTTTTATTTACAGTTATATCTTGCAAGTGACCATAAATCATTTATAAGATTTGCTAAAAAATCTTACCTTCAGCAAGTATTTTTGACAGATAAGCTTTCCTATTTGACTTGCTGGCAAGCCACCTTCCTGGATCCACAGATGCGTCTTGAATATGAAGGATTTCCAGTTCCTGTAAGAAATTAAAACTGTAGAACATGTTATGAAGATTTAATTGAAACAGTAGATGGAGTACTTAGAAAAAAGTTGTATCATTTTATTCACATATTTTCCTTATGTAAGTTCTGACCTGTAATTTTAGGAAGGGGGAGAGGGAAGAGACAATCTTTTTAACCAGGGAATCTGTGTATACAGTCCTTAGGTTCTGGTGTTCATTTTTAGAGAAACTTGCTCAGTTTTACTCAAATCAGAATTTTTTAAAGGTTGACATTATCATGTTGTGAGGGTGCAGTATTTGGAATTTGCTTTTCAGGACTTCTGAGCATTAAATTCCATTTCCAATATTAAGAGCAGTGACTAATTAAGTACTGCACATTCAATTTAAAAAGTATTTTAAATAACCCCAAGGCATCTGAATAACAGATACTTTTCCAAATGTGTTTTTTTAACCATTTGTAAATACATTAAGCTGTACTTTCCTGTTCCACATAATGGCAGCCTTCCTAAAGTGCTGGGTGTATACCAAAATATCACAAATATGACTGTTCCTCTCTCTAGCCTTGAACTGTGACATGAATCAGCTCACTAATAAACATAGTCAAAATTATGTAACTGTCAAAGACAACATTTTTTACTCACAGTAGTATTTAATGGGCATGACTAAAATTTAATTCTGTTACACATAAAAACCTTGAAAATTGTTTAAATATGAAGGTCCATTTCTAGGCTGTCCACCCATACCACCTGGATCTCTCACATGGCAAATATCAACCATAAGAGGAATTACCTTGATGGCACATGGCACAGGTCACTGGAATGACTCTGTTACTTGCTTTTCTTTTCTTTTTTTTTTTTTTTTTTAAAGTTCTCGGCACAAAGGGGTGGAATAGAATGGAATGTATTTGACAGAATGTGTCTGACCTGAGGTCTAAGCATTTGGCTGGTCTAAGCTCTTAAGACAGTTGTTTTTAGAACTGATCAGGTGTAAAATATCTCACTATAAATGTACAGCAGTATCAGAGTGATACAGAGCTTGCACTAACCAGTAACTAAAAGCATTTAATTTGGATAAGAACAGTTAAAATTAGTGTTAAAAAAGTCTGTTAACTGTGGTATTTTCCCCTCTGTTTTTTTTTATTTCCAGGCAAATTCTAAAATTATTATTACTCATTGCCATACTAATCGGAGCTTAGCTGTTCCAAGGAACTTTTGGATAAGGTAAGAATAACTTGTAACTGGCAGGGATGAACATTATGATGTGCCAACATCAAAAATTACTGTAAGAAGCAACATAGATGCTTTAGGAATGCATGGAAGAAATGGAAAGGTATGCAAAATGCACATTCTGCTTTCCCTTATTTTATTTCTGGGCTGTAATATGTGCCACTGTGGTCCTGCAGGCACTCAGCTCAGGCTTATTTGCTTTTTTATTTTTTCTTTTTAATTCATATCTTGTCATATTGTATCATCGTTCTAGACTTCTCTAATTTCTTGCTAGTTCTCTCTCTGAATATCTTAAACAATTACAGTTGTTTGGGGTTTTTTTTAAGAAAAAAAAATGGTATAGTAAGAAGTGTAAGAAATAAGATAACTAAATAAAAACACTACATAAAACTCCATACTGCTTATGTGCATATGAATCAATCTCTCAACAAATTGAAGTTAATCCAAAAATTCAAGTTAATACACATGCATTAAATTAATATCGATTAAGCATTGTTAAGGAGTACACCAATTAGATATTCTGAGCAATATCTGACCAAGGATTTGTATCATTATTTTGAGGATGAGAAAAGGTCTGAACATTTGAGGTTGAAAGTTATTAAGTAGCCAGAGTCTTCCTCAGTCAGAGAGAAGTGATGATGAGAATGGTGATGAGAAGCTAACCAGCTTGTACAATACTGAGGTGGTGTGTCAGTGCTTTATACTGATGGGACTGCTTTTGCTCTGAACCTAGAAAGGTGGCATTTCCCTTTGATTTCAAATTCCTAAATTATTCACAGGAAGCAAAGGGAGCTATTGTGTTTCTTGTAAAGGTCTGATGGTTGAAAGTACATGGTGATATTTCTGAATAAGCCAAGAGAAACATGAGAAAACCTTGAATGATTCACAAACAATGCGGATTTGCTGAATTTGTTTTTATATTATTTCTCCCTGCCCATCTTGTTTTCTTTGATTTTGCAGGTCTTATTTTGGAAAAGAATATGAAGTAAATTGTCACACTTACCTGGACTCCCATAAAGCTGAAGAAGACAAGAATTACTGGGAAATAGTTACAGGAAATCCCAGTGACAAGAACAGTACAATGATTAATAGACCCAGCCCTCAACCAGGGGGGATCCGAAAGAATGAGTTTTGTGAAGAGACATAGAATATAAAAATCGCAGGCTACAGCAGATTGATGACATTCTGATTCTTGGGTTTTTTTTTTTTTCTGTTCAGATTTTCATTTTAGGGACATTTGTTTCAAAAATGAAAGCCTACTATTAGTAATATTGCATAATCTCATTAATTCGTCAAGGTTATACAAATATAGAACCATAGAATCATTAAAGTTGGAAAAAATATACATACATATGGGCAAAAAATAATAAAATTTGATGAACCATCATCAAAATTCATGAACGAGGAAGGGTTCATATTCCCACTTTCACCTACATCTATGGCAACAGATGTCAGAATCCAGAAAATCTAATATATTTTCACTAAACTCTTGGCTTTCAGAACACTTAAACAGTTCTTCCAAAACCAAAACAGTGTGAGTGTGGTTTCCAAAACACTGAAAACCAAATTCATGCAAGCTGTCATGGGATATTTTGACATTTAAAGTTCATTTGAAAGAAAGTTGGTTGTTGAGCTTGTTCCACACTCTGTATAGTGCAATATTGCTAATTATTAAAAAAATCACAAGTGAGATCTTTATCTGAAATTGGCTTCCAATTTATGGGAATAAATTAAAAAGGGTATGAATTTAGTTAAAGTTTTTCTGTCCATGTATTCTAAACATTTAAATGCCAAGCAATCAAGAACTAAAGTACAGTGATACAGACTTGAGACTTCTGACAGCCTTTTCCATGCATCACCATGTTCCATTTGCCTCCCACACATAGAATTTTTCAATCCATAATAATTTCTACCAAGTTTGACAGCAAGGTGAAGTTGTTAAAGTAAATTAAGCCCCCACAAGTTCATGAAAATAAATGTCAAAGTAGAAAAAGAATAAGAGACACTGTAAGCTTACCCAGTAAGAAAAAGACTGTAGTCTAGGTTTATATCTAATTAGACACCAGAGAATCCATATGAAAAAAATGGCCCAACAGTGGTAAATATTTTAGCCAGAACTCACATTTTCTTTGAAAGAATCAACGAAGCATGAGATGCAAAGAGGTGGTAAACAGATGTCATTACTTTGTAGAGTTACCTCTGTCTTTGCATGGAAGCTGAAAGAGCATCAAAGAGAATCTTCTGAATGTATGACATTCCTTTGTATCTATTAGCAAAGTCACACACGTACATCTTCCATTTCTTACTGTGCCACAAGAGGTGACTCTTTCTGCACAAAGAAAGTGAAATTCTACGTAAAATAACACAAAAATCTCTGTTCTAAAAGGCATTCCAAGGATCTTCAATGTTTGTAAAGGTCAAATAAAACTTTTTAAACTTTACCAGAGCAAAAGCACTAAACTTTCACAAAAGAAGGGACTGATCCAAACATGTCTTCAAGCTCTAACCCAGATAGACAATCTGTGTCAAACCCACTGGCAAGGCATTGCAAGTTCCTGCCTTTACTCCATATAAATTAAGTCATCAGACTGCAGAATTGGATAAACAACATTTGGCATACAGGGTCTCTGAGCAGGAGACAGACTATGGTTCTGTGCCACTCAGGTTTGCTTTGGGGGAGTGTATCACAGAGGACAGTTTTTGGATCATGCTTCTCATTAGAAAGATTTTGTTTCATTTACTTTGTAAATATATGAAACCTGATGTGTGGCAAATAATGCATGTTTTTATAGAGGCACTGTTCTTACTCCAACTTAGAGAGATTAAAATTCTACACATTTTCACAATAGACTGACATAATTCTGCTTTGATTTTGTAGGTCTTAAACTAGAAAAACTTGGGCCGCCCAAGCTTAGTGTAGTGGACAATTGTGGACTTTTATTGGTATTAAGGAGAGCTATTTCTAATCTGGCAAAGTCTCTTTCCTCTGGGTTAAATGCAAGAAAGTCATTGCTGAAACAACACTTTGTGTGATCTCATGCAGGAATGAGAACTGTGTGGGCAGAGTGCCTTGGCCAGCAAATGTTATGGGTAGGAGTGTTTGTGTGAGTGCATGTGCTTTTGGGGGGAAGAGAAGCAATGCAGGCTGTACAAAAACAAGCGGGGAAAACCAAAGAGACAAACAGATGCAGAAATGAGTACAGAAGTATTAATGTTGGAATTAGTGCTGATTAGAAGTGGCTTGGAAACTCCTGTGAATGTTTTGATCAGGCTGTGCTCATGGGAAAGGACTTCCTGAGCTGCTGGAAAATAAACAGGATTGAATTAACAATTTCTGATTCCATTATCAGTTTTTCTTCTTACCTAATAGAGTTTTAAAACCACAGATTTGTGCATAGCTTCTTATATCATATTATACAGAATTGTAATTCAGCTGATTTGTGATACCAAATATAGATATTCATCTGTTACCTAGTTTTTCTTTTAAAAACTTCTTTTTACATTTCTTAATATTGTCCACATGATGGCACCACATTTTTCTAAACAGCACAATTATTGCTACATAAGTAAAACAACCTGAAATGTTTAAATCCAAATGAGTCCCTTAAACAATGCTATGAAAGCTAACCAGGTTAAATCAGGCTTGAATTCCAGGCTAGATGTCATTCAAGTTCTATGATGCTTTTGGAAAATTTAGTTAAGCAACAAAGGTAGATAGAAGAATGTCGAATACTGTCTGCAATCAACTTCTTAAAAGTAATTGGAACGTTAAGGAGTTTGTAAACAAAACATACTTAGAGGAAATTAAGAGTTTTTTCTTTCACTTTCTATGTAAAGATCTGAAACCTGATGTGTAACAACTGATGCATGATTTTATGGAGGCACCATTATTACTTCCTCGAATTTACAGAGATTAAAAATCTGCACATTTTCATAGCATGCTAACATAATTCTGCTTTGATTTTGGAGGTAGAATGCACTGCAGTGTTTCTAATTTGATGATTATGGACGTTTATTGATAAACACAGGATTTAATGTAAAGAATTATGGGATTAATTATTTGTGTAGAATCTGAACGACCCTGCAACTGCCAGTTAGAGTCACAATAGAGTCACAAATGTGGATAGGGTAATGGAGATCTGAACCATCCTCCAGAACTGGCCATTGTGTAGCTAAGAGCAGGCATTGTATTTTGCTTGTCCTAGTATCGCATATCATGAAATATGGACAGTGATGCTTGCCTCATTTGCAAAGCACTTTGCCATATACCAGTGAAAAGCAAAATCATGTATCAGAAAGCTTTTAATGCTTCTTCCAAATTAGACCCAGTTTGGATAGCTCTACAAAGTACATTGTGGGAAGATAAAACTCATTTTGCCTCCATCCCAGGCAGCTCAAAAGCTGTTAGCATGAAGCTGATCCTGAGCTATTAGTCCTTGCTGAGGAACAGGCTGCATTAGTTCCGATTTAATGCTGTACTAATACAGCTTTTCATAGGCCTGAGGCACAGAGAGAATCCACATCTGCATGGTTTGCTGTGCGGACATGTGTTAGCAACACAATACTACAGTAAAGAAGAGGTATGGAGAACTCAAAGAGTCAGAAAAGCTGACTAGTTAACTCACACATTGTTGACACTGGAAAATGAAAATCCAGTTTTAAACCTGCCTTTTCACTTCCCTCTCTTTTGCACGCTTCCCCAACTCATATTTCACATCACATCACTTCTCCTCTGCCATGTCATCTTGCCCAAACTTACTGATTTGCTGTGGTTATGAAGTGCTCTTCTAGCACTCAGTGCAAGTCTCTGGTCCCTTACGCTAATCACATCAGTATCTTCAGAGGCTGCTTCTCTTTTCAGTGATTGATGAAGTATTGTTTTAGCTCAGACAGCTGATCAAAGGAGAAGACCATGCGCGGGTTTAGTAACTGGATAAAACATTTCAGAAAAAAAAGCCAATCCAGAGAACATTACAATAAGACATTCTACACAGTAGTGAAGGAACATATCCAAGCACTGAAAAATTTGGTTCAGTTGGCAGGTGAGAGTGTGATTTTGATAACATGTGTGCCCACTCACCCTAAACTAATATTGCACATCTGTTGTAATTTTTGTGTATGAAATGTTCTTTTAAAACCATAGCTGTTGCTTTAGAAACACTTAAGATTTTTTTTAATGTGTGAAAACTAAACTAAGGGGGACCATAAAATAAAAATTAAGATAAGAAATGAAAAATACGTTAAATACAAGCGGAAATTAGGAAATCTCCATGGTACTTTGTGTGTGGGACACTCTCCTTCCAATTCTGTTCTAAGCTTTGTCCCAGGTCTCGCCTGCATTCTCTGCCTGACCTGCCTTACTTCCTTGCCTGTATACAGTAGAGAGAGGAGCAAGCCATGGTTTGCTAGCTAACCCCTCATGCTGGTTTGATTTCAACCTGGAAGCAGTAAAAGGGGATCTAATCCTCAATACTGCATTCCCCTGGTTAAGAGGAGGAGTGGAAAGATCTGTCACCTCACTGGACATGTGCTATTTCAGCAGAGATAGGAGCAACCATAACAATGTCAATGACATGATGTGCGTGACAGGTTAGCATTACTTGCAATGAGAGGGACAGTTTGCCACATAAAACAAGGGAGACTCCTCCCATTTTGGTTCTGTGGGGGTTTTTTTGGGTCAACATTGTGTATAGAGGGTATGTAATGAAACCATCAACACTTTTCTTCCTTTTTTAAAATTTTTTTCTTCAGTGCTGGGCTTGTGCAAGGCAATGTCTTTTTTGTGAGACAATCATCAGTGCAGCACTAGGAAGCATTGCTAAAACAGTCACTTAGCTTTCTCTTGAGAAGTTTCTATATTTTTTGGCAAGGAAGACTGAAAGTGCAGTAGAATAGGCCCAAACATTTAAAAATGCCTGCTGACATTAATACCCACATTCAATGATGAAATTATTTCATACACATGCATTTCTGCTGTATGTTTATATGAGAAGCTCAGAGAGCTAATTTCCCAACATCTGTTAGATTCTGCTTCGTACAGTACGTCAAAACAAAACTAAACAGACCATCCAGTTACTGGCCAACTAGTATATACGTTTCTATAATGCTGGTCTTGTTTTAATTATAGGCTCCTTGGGGCAGAGACCATATTTTCATCTTTTTTTCCAAATACAAACAGCTATAGCAGGGAAGTTCAGTAAGTAATAGTGTAAAACTGTTATTAAAAGTGGTTGTAAGGTGACAATAAATTGAAGTAGACCTGGTGAAAATAACCAAAGGTACAGGCTTGTGAAATCTACACATAAATCAGCACCAGATAGTAAACTCTTAGCGTGCGTTATAAAGATGCAGCTGCCCAAGTAATTTTGACGTTAATAGGAGTTGCTAGGAGAAGAGCCCACAAACCACAGTGCTGTCCCTGTGGGTCTGACAAACCCACAGAGGCGAATAAGAATTATACATGGAAGTATTTATTTTTTTTTATACATATATATATATTTAGTTACTTAATTATATGGCACACTAGTTAAAAATACCTAACCATCTGTAAGTGCAAGTCCCATTTGCAAATGACACCAGTCCTGAGAAACTGAAGAGCTGTTTTGGCAGCTTGTTCACATAAAAACTGTTAGGAATTAGGTTATGCATACTTTTGGAGATCTTCATCTGACTAAGAAAATAATTTTCATAAATGGCATCTACAACCTGTAGAATTTATAAAAAACATTAGTTCCCTCCTAAGCAAAATGAAAGCAAGAAACTAGTGAATAAGCCAAACACTGCATTAAAGTTTGTGTTATCTTTCCTTTATGGGAAAAAGCTCTTAAAACTCCTAAAATGCTAATTAGCATGGATTATTGTTAGAGGATCTCTTAAAAGATTAAACACATCAGTTTGTGAATTCCACACCAGACAGCAATTTCTATCCTTCCTCCCTGGTTTCCTACTGCTCCTCTTGCTTGGGCTTTCTGCCCCTTCTATATCCTGATTAAACAACTGTGCAGTTGTCTGAGAAAAAGTTTAAGGTTCATCAGCTTTTCCGGTCTTTTTGCTGACGATTTTGGCAGCACCAGTTTAGCCAGAACACCCAAGATGTATTATAGTCTTGCAAATAACCAGTGAATTTAACTGACCATGAAAAGAGCCATATTTTGCCATAAAAATATACATACATACAGAAAGAAAAATTAATTGGCACTAGATATATATATATACACCCAGACCGGGTACTTTAATGCTGACACAGAAATAACATGTAGTTCAGCATATGCTGGAGAACAATCTTTCCTCATCTGAAAATATGAATTGGGCTAACTAGTTCTTTTAGTGTAAACTTAAGTAGTCAGGGACATATTCAGGTCTGAGTATAAATGGCTCCAAGACATCACATGGTAATCCAGAATAACATGCTAGCTACACATATTGTTTCACCATGCCTCTTTTTTTCTTATGCATCACCATTCCTCTTTCTGCTTGTTACACCATTGTGTCCTCAAATCCAGCTGACCTCAGGCTCTACTCATAGTCTTACAGAAAAACTAAAAAGTTGCCTAGAGATGGGATAATTTATGAGCTGTGCTCTTTGTTCCTCCTAAGACAGTAAGTGTGATCATTCTCTTTAGAACATGTTGAGTAGAGGACCTAGATCATTTTACTGTGTGGCCAATAATTCATAATTGCAGCAAAAGCAACTTTAAACCTTTGTGACAAAAGGTCTGTGATAAGGTCCTAATTTATTTCATTGTGTTTTGTGAATTTGCTGCCAAAAGGGCAGTTGAAATTTACACTTCAGAACTTTCTTATTGAAACACCATCTTTGGATCACACTAGGAGTTCTGACAGAAGTCACCATATTGTACAGAAATATTTATGATGAGCAAAACATTTTTGGACCTCAAATGGAATAAATGTTAATAGCTTGAGCAGGTTGCTGTGCTATTAGTAAAATATTTCTGGGGAGTCCCAATAAGGCACAGTTGAAGCCATTAGCCTTCAAACTCTTTAACAGAATGGGCAGCTTGAAAGGTTCCCCTAGAGAGGGGAAGGCAACCAGGATAAAGTGAAAGGTCCGAGTATGAAAATGCAAACCTTATTGACTTCGTGCAGATAACTCTGGCCTAAGAGGTTCTTGAAGAAAGTGGTCAACTATAGTAAGCACTGAGACAAACATCAGAGGATGAGGCAGTCACCCAGTGACAGTCTTCATGCTCTCAAATAGCACCAAGCTTCCTAGGTTGAATTAATAAAGTTAACAATCATTAAAGTTATTATTTTATCCAGACAAATATTTTCTGCATCTATTCTCATTTCATCACACTCCTTTTTGAAGCAGAAATGACAGCTTGTTTAAAAGGGTTCCATGTAGCTATCCCAATAATTAGCCACTTTTGATATAACGTAGCCTATTGTTCTCATTGCTTACTGAAAATGCTGATGCTTTCAGAAGGACTTGTAATTGAACATTTTCCTCTATTCCATGCTAATTAGTAGCTAAATATATATGAACCGATTGTACCATGTTAGGCGGTTATGGAATTTTTGTCCTTAAGTGCTAACTGATTTTAAACAGTATCATGCTCTGGGACTAGTGAATAGTTTCTACTGAACACTAGGCTTTATACAGCATTCAGAAACACCAACACAAATTCCTGCTTCCTATGAAATTAGCTTAACAAGGATTTGGGGAGTAACCATTTGCACTATATGGTTAATGTGTGCAACCTTTTCATCTAAGCAATTATTTCTGAGAACAGAATGTTCTTTCATCACAGAAAGAATTAAGGCAAAGTTGATTTATACCACATATTTGGCCTGTTACGCAACACGACCATTAGCTGTTTGGTTTTAGAAGTTAAGTGTTACATATAAGCCAACAAGTGGTGAAGGTTTTTCGGTCAGCCCATGTAACCTATAGCAATTGTAGATTTTCTGCAATAACACAAAGTTTGTATTGTAAAGAAAGATGTCAGAATTGGTATAAATGTAGAATAATGATTTTTCAAACATGCTTGAAGCTATTCTATGAAAGAGTAATTGCTAACATGCTGGAGTAGGGCAGCAATTTTTCCAAATGAACAGTGTAATTAAGTGAGCACAATCCTCCTGTGTACTGTCATGAAGAGAGCATTCATCACCTAGACTTTGTGTGCCTGCAGTGTAACAACACTGTTGGCTAAGAAGCTTCCTGGTGGTGGACAATGAAATTGAAACTGAACTGATGGGCAATGAAAGGACTTCTTAAAGAGTTTGGAAAACATATCCATGAAAACAAAATTACAGAGAAAAAGAAAAATGCAAACTAAAGCCATTCAAAATATGTCTAAACTTGCAGAGCCGTCTGTCCCTGGGGAGAATCCAATAAGACAGTAAGCTTCTGCAGGTGAATATAGGTTATTTTCCCCACAAAAATAAACAATGATCATCTCTATAATTTGGTAGTTGAATAAAGGTGTAGTTATATTCTTCAACAACAGCCTGTGAAATTTTGTGTTGATATATTTCTCCCTTGTTTATCCAAGTTAAAAATGTTTGCTTGAAAGAGTGTTTTGGAGATCAAGTTAAGAACACTTTGCCTCATATAGTTTCTGTTACTGCAGAAAGATCCTGGCATGATAAAACCCCTGGTTATGGAATAAAAAGTGTATTATGTCTCAAAATTCATTAATCCTTGTAACATTTTTATGTTGACTACCATCAGGACAACACCTAATAAGTTGTAATGAATAGATTCACTTAGGTAAAAAACCCAAACCATTAGTGAAGTGAAACTATTTTATCTGATTTTGCCAATTACTACCTTACCTTCTTGTAATGCAGAAGAACGTTAATGCAAAATATGAATGGTTGGACAGGCTTCTGAGAAAAGAATGAAACAGAAACATAGCTCCCAAAATAGGTTGCGAGAGTATTAACTGTTGAAATAAGATTAGCTACTATACCCCAAAAGCACATCACTGCCATGGCAAATTGCACAGAGAAGAATAAACATTCCAGAAAGTTCCAGTTACCTTAATGATGAACTTTCATTTAACCATATTTCTGATTCAAATGCATCCCCCTTCACATCCCAGTCTTCCAAATTCTGTCTCATGAAGGTATGTACACAGAAAGCAAAGAAATCACATTTCAGCAATCTGTGGGAATGAAACAAATTATTTAATCTCTTACTGCAAAACACACTCTTCAGACTTTTTATAATTGTTTTCTGAACACTTCTCACCTTGTTAACATCTGTGCTAAAAAAGTGGATGCTGGAATTGGACAAAGAGTAGCTCATTTAATGCCTTATTCAGCAGTAAGGATGCTGCTCCTCCTTGTTGCTTTTTGGCACATAACATCCCTTTTCAAGGCTGCATCCAAGGCCATAGTGATAGTGGGAAGCCTGGGGCTAGCTGGAGAAATGAGCTGCATCCTCCAATCGCCCCTTCTATTTTCATTTCTCTTTGCTTGAGGAGTCTGAGACCAGCACAAGCTGTTCCCCCAGAGCCAAGGAAGCAGAGAAGGGTAGATGGAGATGTGAGGTTGGATGCACAGAAGATGATGTTTGGGCTCAGTAGTTAGGCTAAGAACACCTGGAGATGCTTTACTGGCATGAGTTGTTAGTGAAAAATTCCATGCTGTTCTTGGGAGACTGGAAGTGAATCTTCCTGTGCATTGAGATTACAATTTTCTCCTGCCATTCTGCTGCCTTAGGTAAATGCTAGTTTTGCCTATAGCTACTCTAGCTGTGCTTGTCCATAACAGCAAATTGCCATTAAATTATTCAATAAAAACGTTACAATAATGGATGAAAGTATAATTTTAGAGGTATAACCTAGCTGTATATTTTAAATGTCATATGGCAATTAAAGGTAAAGAAGAAAGATTCTGACTCCGAAAGTAATGAAGACCGATTAAAACATAAGAGTTAATGGTTATTTTCAGCTAGGAAGGATATTAACAAGTGGAGATCCCAAGATGTACACCAAAATTGGGGTCAATTGAATATATATACTACTCATTAGGAAAGCAAGCATGCAATGGTGAAGACAGCAAAATTAGGAAATGATATGTGATCGTTTAGAAAAGCCACAACTCTTAAAAAAAACAACCAAACCTAAAAGAAGGGACTGGACAACAAGGCAGCTGAAATTTCATGTAGGTAAGTGTGAGGTAATGTGTACTGAAAGGAACAATATGAACTATTCATATAGGCTGATGATTTACAAAATCACTCAAGCGAAAGATCTAGGCGTTACTGTGGACAGCTTAATGGAAACTTCTACTCAGAGCACAGTAGTGGTCAAAAAAGCAAACAACATGTCAGGCTGCGTTAAAGATGGATTGGAGAATAATACCGAAATAAAAACAATACCGTAAAATACATCAATAAAGTATTCTTCATTTTAAGATTAGCTTATTTTGTGTTCATTGTCTGAAAAGAAATAGGAACCACTAGGAAAAGGGAATTAGAAGGGATTAGGGGACATAGATAAACTTCTATAAAGTAAAAGACTTTTAAAGGGTGCCAGAATCATGACATCCTTAAAATTAAGGCTTTTTTTTTTTTTTTTCTTTAAACGTTTTCTCAGCTCCTTAGCTTATCAGTTTGTAAACAAGGACAGTAGGAACTACTGACTGTGTCATATTTACTGAGATGAATGGATGAAAACTGGCATACATACTGCAGATGAGCTTCCTTTGAGCACAAGGCCTGAATATCAGTTTTCTGCTACACCAGAGAAAAAGGGAAGGGGTCAGTTCCTCACCAAACCTCCTCTCTGCTCTCCCTCAAGCCCGATCTGCAGGGACCCAACCCACAAGTATTATCCAGTTTAGGCTCAGATGATGTCTATACCCAGTACCTTCTATTCAATCTTTACCCACTTCCTGAAATCTAGCCTAGCACCCTAACTTGAGACCTTTCCTCCTTTAGTATCTCCCTTTGCCTCATGCCCTGCACTTACGTATCTCAGCTACCCTCTGTAGCTTCCACAGTCTCACACCAGTTACCGCACTGTTCCCCATATGGGTTCTAAGCCCCCTTTGGCCTCATGGCAGGCACATCTCACCAGCTTTGTTCCTTCCATGTATGTTGTCAGGATTATCAACACTGTTGGACATCCATTAATTTGCCTCCCCTGCTGTACCTACCCAGCAGCTCACTTTCCCATGTTCTGCAGACTACTGATAGAATGCTGATGACATTATCAATTACTATTCATGATAAATGAGAAATAACTAAAATTAGAGGTCACTTTACAGCAGAGGAACCCCCCCCCCCCCCCCCCCACACCACGCAGCTTAGGGCTATATCATGCCCCATTGCATATATTGCTTAGATATTAAGGCAGGAAGTTTGTCTCCTGATTACTTGACATGCCAGGTTGAAAGCTGTCCTGTGGATTACAATGGTATATACACCAACCTCTGTGGTTCCTGGGGTAGAGTGCTTGCTATATATAGATGTTAGATTTGTAAATTTAACATTGTTTAGTCTGAGGATAAGTAAGGAAAATGGGAAACTCTTTTGCCCAGAAGTAGGAGGGTGTGGAGTGTTGTTTTCTGCTGAGGATTTTTATTTTTATTACTAAACTCTTGAGAGCCTAGAGATGTCACAAGGTCTTTTTCCTGTTCTGGGCTGTGAAACCAGGAGGGGAAAATATGAACTGATGCAGTTTTATATAACTTACAAATGTGTTTAGCATTTTCTGTGACAGTGAAGGCAGTCAGAAAATTTAACTGTTTCCTTTGTGAACTTTATTTTGTTTGTCTGGAAGTTTGCGCTGTTCTGGCAGAACTGGCAGTAGTCTTGTCCAGAGCAGGAGCAGGACACTTTCCCACATAAGCAAAATAAATTCTAATTACAATAAAAAGGGGAGGAAAAAAGAAAAATTATAGTCATGCTGTGAAATGACATTATTACCTCTCTAACAGGAAGCATATGGAATAGTAGCATGCACACAGGTCTGAGAGCCAGGAATAAATCAGTGCTAGTCTAGACATGCTGATTCCAGCTGTGGTCCTGAAACAAGCTATTAGGGCTAGAATTTGATTGTCTTATACCCATCTCGTGAGGACGATGAAAGAAGGCAGAGTGACACTGTTCCATCAGAGTTGTGCAGTTGTACAGGTACTTACCTGGTGTCTGGGACACTGGCAGGAGAACAGGGTTACTCATTGTAATCCCCCTTCTAATGGTGACTGAATCCACAACCAGTATCAGAGTGGTACATCCTATAAAATAGTGACTTACTACATAGCCCCATTGTCTCCAGTACAGAAAAAGGAGCAGAGGAAATGTTTTCCACAGTCCTGTTTTCCACTTCTTGGAATGGCCATCACTTAGGATTTTGCTTGTGCCTTCTCTACTGTGTCTATAACATTTAATTAAGCAATATTTAGAAGCACACAGAAGATGGAAAGCCTAAATATTGTCTATTAAGGGTAATTACCTCACAAAAAGACATAAATTTTGACCAATGATGTAACTTCAGAGACCAAAGCATTAGCAGAGTCTTACAAACCTTCACAAAAATACCTCCTCACTCCTCCTGCCTCCACTCACTTCTCCAAAATAGTAAGTACCTCTCAAGTGATCTGATATGAATGACATTTGCATCTCCTTTACTATTACCTTATTTTCACACAGCAAAAGGATCCGAGTTTGCGTCTGTTTGCTTCAGCTTGATTTCTGCCATCCTCAGACAAAAGTCTTCCCTCCACTACACAGACTTTATTCACCAAAGAAAAACCTCCCAAAGCCCTTGCAGACCTTATGAAAGGCGTTTTCACTCACTTAGCTTAAATGAGCACTGTGTGTTTTCTTTCTTCTTTTTTTTTTTTTTGGGGGGGGGGGGGGGGTGGTGGTGGTGGTGGTGGTGATGTGGGTAACAAGTAATAAATGAATCATTTCAACTTTGGGCGAGAAGTTTAGGTGTTGTATTTGTACCATGCAACTACATAAACACAGAACGAGCCAGTTAACCAATGAATTGCAGGAATGAGAAGCAATGAGATGATCTAAAACATTTTAACACATTTTCCATATATTAGCCCTTGGACTAGTTGTGTTTTGCTTTCTTACAACAGACACAAGTCAGTAAAAGTCCAAAAGGAAAGTCTGAGGTTTTACATTTCTGTTTGTGGTACAGGAAAAGGGTTACGATCTCAGTGGTTGATTCAGTGAAATAACATCTCTTTTATACACATCTGCCTAGCAAGTAGGGCGGTAGTTGGAAATACCCAATCTAAAGCATTAAAGATTTGCTGGCAAATAGCAAGGCATTTTCTGCAGAGGAAAAGTTGTTATACTGAGTAGTCAGTTTGAATGCTTAGGAGTTACAGTCAAATACCCAAACACTGTGGAGTTACACTGCGTTTATTATTTTGTCAAGTATTTAACACGCTGGGAATTCACTCTGCTGCATATTTCATATCCAAGAAGGCATGATAATAGTGGGATTAAATAAGAAGATACTTGGCAATGGTAAGTGACATTTTTATAGCAAATTATTTAGGCACCATACAGTCAGCTCTTTTTACATGTCAATATGTAACATTTTTGACTGTTCTAGTTTGAGAATTTAAAAGAGAAAAGTAAATAGATAAGAGGTAAACCAGAGGTTTTTCACTATGTTTTTGTCTGTGTATTCACTGTCATAGCTGTTTGGTTTTAAATTATATAAGAAATTTGAAGTAAATAGTTGTTCAATAATCAGCATTTTTACTTAAAAACACATGCCCTACGTGAAAGTACCTTAATTTAGGACACTTTAGTTTGCTGTATAACATTTCTTCTATTTCTTCTGACATGTATAAAAGCCAGTAGAGTGGACCAGAGACTTTTGTAAGTTTGTAGCTTTCTTCAGTTTTGAAGGCCTCTCTAAACCTGCAATATTATAAGAGGCAGAAAAGAAACAAAGTCACAAATCAAATGATTTGTTACTCAAAAACATCTACAAAATATCTCTCCCTGGTAATTAATCTTCATAAATAAGAGAAATTAATTAATTTCAAAATCAGATGAAAAGGAGAGAATATGGGATTCCTATTTACTAATTCGTTTTTAGCTTTTGCTAAGTCCATTTTTTTTCCAGAATTGTTTATAACCTTTCTATAATTTCAACTCTGCTGTGTAACTGCAGGCTATGTTCTTCAAATACTTTGTTTTTCTTTAAAGCAATGCAGAAAAATGCATTTCTCCATAACTAGTTTGGGGTAGTATCTAACCCTCCAAAAACACATACATATTTCCAAACCATTTTAAAATCAAACATTAATATGATTACCTAATACAGTTCCAGAGCACAGTTCCAAGCAAGACATCCAAATGCACTATTTACTCGCATCTCTGTATGAACTAGCCTATACAGGAAATCAGTAAATTGCTCCAGTCTTAGCCTCAAAGTGGATATGTATTTGTTTAGTCATATACTATAAATAACATCTGTAGACTTGTAACCTTGCCAGCATTATTAATGCAGTGTTCACTTAATAGTATCCTTTATTATAAGCCTCATTAGTAACTGATTCATACAATATGATCCTACAGAAAAGACGTGGGCTAGTGTAGCACACATATATTGATGGTCTATCATCCATACTGTCAGCGTAACCTCATTTGTTGTGGAGCCGTTTGCTCTGAGCTAAGCACATACATTCTGTGAGCAGCCCCTTGGGAGATGCAGTCAGAGCAGAGGCTTCTGGAGCACCCCTTGTTACTCCTCTGTGGGGGAATTGCTGTCAGGGTGGAGGTGGGGACCAAACACTCCCCTCCTTCCCTCACTGCACCAACCTGTGGCTGCTCAAGGATGACATATTGCTGTGGGTCTGTCAAATTGCTTCAAATTATGTTAAAGGACTGACCCAACAGACCATATCTTCTTCATCACTTTTACAGCTCTTGGTTGTTAAATAACACAAGTGATGTGATCTGCTGCTTTTATCTGCCTAGGGCTGTTATAACATAATATTTATGCTATCTGTATTACAGTGTGATACATACTGCAGACTGTAAAAAAACTTGCATGCTTTATCATACGGAATAAACTTTGTATGTGATAGAATCTGCATAATATGAGATGGGTTGGTGTAGGATATCAATATTTGACACCAGAAAATACTTACTGTTTTCTAAGAGTAGTTGTTAATAGTTTTGATCTTTTTCTCATCTAAAAAAACAAAAAAAAACCCCACATATATGTTTAATTATCTTATAGTACTTTTCAACAGAGAAATCCCTACCTGTAGAAGAAAGAAGGTGACAACCACAACCCATTTTCATTAATAAGGAGAAGGATTCAGAAATAAGAGAAAGTAAACCAACCTAAGATCAAACCAGCAGGTCACTGCTGGAAGGAGATCTCCAGACTCAATACAGTCTTCTGTCTAAAAATGAGCTACGGCAGATTGTTACTGCTTTATAGTTAGTGGTGGGTATTAGATGTGGTTGATAGAGTTCAGACATAGGTAGTTTATGCCTTTGCCCAAGATTAATGTTGAGCCTAAACAGATAATGTCAAAATCTTAACATTTTTCCACTACTTATTTTATGCATTTTAGGGTCCTTGGTTTTAGTCAGAAACAGGAAAAAAAATCTCACCCTGTTTTTGTATGCAACCCCCAAAAGTCTGGGTATTCTTAACACCTGAGTGTTTATTTGAGTCAAATCTTTTAAGGTTCACTCCATGAATAAAAAGACTAAAATTTATAATCCATTTGAAAGATGTTGAAGAAAAGGGAAAGAACCAGAGTAGAAATCCTGGGTTATGTTGGTTGTTGTATGGTTGTCTTGGAACACGATTTGGGGCAATTACTTGGGACTTAAATTCCAGAAGAGGTGGTTTCTTTGGGGAAATCCAAGCTGAGACAAAAGAGAGATATGCTCTGGATCAAAAATGAGCACATCTCTGCTTCAGTGTCAGGGTCATTCAGTGGCTTCCCTCAGGACCAAACCTACACAGGGCATTGTGTGAGCCTCAGTGTGCTTTTTATGCATATCTGGGCAGCCTTTTCAGATATTCTGGAGGCAGACAACCTGTCACACCATTCAATCATATAGCTTCTCTTCTCACCTCCAGTACTTGTGATCTGAGTTATACCAGTTTATTACAGATTAAGGTATCCCATGCTCTAATGCTCTGGAGATTAATTATTTACTATCTGGTAGCCCTGGACTACACAGACACTGTGGACCTATCAGTTATTTTTGCAATATTTAAACTGAGTTCATCACAAAAACCCAAAAGCAATCAAATAATAGGTCATGCAATAAAGTTCCATGACACCTCCCACCCCATGATCCCCCTCACTGATCTTCACAAACAGTGCTGGATAATTGAACATAGGCCTTTGCTGTGCCATAACAGTAACAATCAAGCTCTTTTGGACAAAATACAGAAATAAAAGCAAATGAGTATCAGGACACAGTAAGGTTGAAAAGGGATGGTGACTACCCAATGTAACATTATATATGAAGTTACAGTAGGTTTTCAAGATTGGTAGAATAATATCTTTACATTCAGATTTGGTGCTTATTTTAAAAGATATGCTTTAGCTGGAGCAGAAGTTATTGCCATCAGTGCAGGAATTACAGGTTAAATTTTTCTCTTTTACAGGTCAATTAGACCAGCTAATTAGAACAACTTCTGGGCTTGAAAACCTGTGATCCTGTAGGAAAAACAAAACCTAAGATCAGGAATCCTCAGCTGAGATGTCCCAATCACTAGCTCCAAGCTATTTAAGATTAGATATTGCTCTGAAGGTATAGGTTGATTTCAAAACATAGATGAAAAGTCACCTCCCAAAGACACCGTGTCCTAGACTGTTTACGATGTTACAGCTGACTCCAGCACCATCTATCACACCTACAAGGAGAGTAGCATCAGATCTCATGAAGCACCAAAACATTTGTGTTTTCTGTTTTACTGGGCAGCTATTTATGTTACAGATTGTACTGTTCCACTCATGAGAAACCTGTAAAATAATCTAGTCTCATCTTGCTGGCAACAGCAATGCTAGTAACATATGTGGCGTGCATTACAACTACAGTTAGTGTTAAAAGCTGCAGGATTGCAGAATTTATGAGCAAGAGAACTGTCATTAGAGCTTTATACTGTTATCTTCAACACCACAAATAACCATCTGCTCAGCTTCATTTTGATTGTCACAGCCTTGGAGATAAAGTAAAGCAATGGAAATGAGAAGGCTCCTCAAGACTTGTTTAAGCAGAATTAAGCAGCAGCCTGTATTAAGTAGCTTTGCCTCTGCCAGGCACCAGAAATGACACATACTCAGAAGTAGCAACTGCTAAAGCCTTGCAGTTGAAATGACAACTGTGCTTATAAACGTAGTAATGTCATCTTATTCAAGCATAGATATCCAAAAGAAGAGATTGCCTAATTCCTCAATCACTGACAATATTAATAACCGCTCCCCCCCCAAAAAAAAACCACAAACAAAAAAATCCTAAACTACAGAATAAACCCGAAAATATCCCAAACCAACAAATGCATCAACCAAGACAGGACCACATATGCTATCTGTGAAATGCTAAAGGGTAACAAGCCCCTGACCTTAGAGACTGAGATCAGGCTGCTGTAGAAAGTGGTGTCTCTGCCAGAGTGTAAGATATGGAGCAAATTCTGCTACCAGTACTCAGATGGACTAAATATATTCACATTTTCAGTACTTCCAGTCACTTGTATCTGCCTATTTAAGGAGTAAAGGAGAAAGCAGTAGCAATGAATATGACAGTATCCAATAAGGACTCACAACAAAATGTAAAACCAGACAGGTCTCAATACACCTTTTATGCTGAACTCATGAAAAATAGAGAAAATTTTCATATGATTTTTGTATGTAGAGGAAGTTATTTTTTTCTTTTGCCTTTTACTTTTTTTTTTTTTCCTGATAAATCATAGTTTTGGCAATTGATAATTCTCCTTTCATTCAACCTAAAGGGCCCCTTATGTCAGCCTACAGTTCAGGGGAATATAAATCAAAAGGAATGCAAAGTCAGATGAAAAAGGAACATTATGTGACTGGAAATGTGGAAAGAAGAGGTAAAGTCATAACTTTAAATATTTGTTTTAAATTAGAATGAGACCATACAGGGGAGCTTACATAATGTTTTTACTACTCTATTGATGCAGCAAGTTATAAACTGTGTATTGGTCAATGGCTTAAAAAACCTGATGGACTTTTTCTTCAGTACCAGACATTTAGCAACTTCATAGCAGACACAAATATGCTGTAGTATTTCTCTAAACCTAACATAATCTCTTACAAATAATCTATATACCCAGTATAAAAATATTAAAATAACAAACACAACCCACAACACTTTGTTAAAGGGAACCATTCTTACTACGGCTCATATATCACACCTTGGCTACAGTCAATGCTCTTTACACTGATAGTGCTGCAATTTTTCAGTCACGTACCCTTAGCAAAATACTTTTGAGGATCACATGGGCTACTTTTTCTGTAAACAAAGCATCATATATATGCAGTAGCATATTCTTAATAGAGTTCCAGGATATGTTCTCAAGATGAGGTAAAAATACATTTCGATGGGTGTACACTTAGTATTAGAACCTCTTCCATGGAACTATATAAGCAGTATTTTACATCTTATATCCAAGGCACTGCAACAAATAAGGATACCAGAATCGTGCTGAGTTTGAGTGCACATTGTGCAACATTTGAGAAGACAAGGTCTAGGAACTTTTATTAACTCCCAGGAAGGCAATTCATCGGAAAACAGTCTAGAAGGCTGTAGAGATGGATACCATTGTGAAAGTCAGGTAATAAAGTTCACAGAAGGAAGGGGCTTTTTAAAAAAAAAAGTTCTGAAGAAAAAGAGATCCAAATATATGAAAGCAGCATGAAGATGAAAGAAAGGAGGGGTAGAAGAAGAAAGACAAAAGTATGTAGAAGACAGAGGATGACATCAGTACAGAGATCAGTCAGAAAAGGATTCTAGGGAGACTTGAAGATCAGGATATTTCTCCTAGTACAAGAACTAGACACATCTTAGAGGGAGTGAACTTAAAATAATTACAAAGAAGTTCATTTAATGTAACACATGAAAATCATTGCCTCTGGATACTCTTGAAATCAAAAAGCCAAAAATGGATAAATTACAGTTGCACTACATAGGATTAATTTAATCTATAGAAGAAAAAAACCCTCTTTTTGCTTCCTGGCAAAGGTTAGGCACTAAGTGATGAAAGGAATTAGAAAGAGATTTACCTAATTTGACATAATGCAATACTTATCCATTACGGGGCAGCTATAGCTCCTGCTAAAGCAAGACTATGCAATCACAACGTAAAACATTCCAACAATTTCGGAACACATACAAAACCTCAGAGTGCTAGTCTACTCTTACCAAGAAGGTACTCAGACAAACTCTTCCTGAAAATGAGTTCTCACTTGATTCTTTATTTTGTTTTAAAGATAATCTCTTCGAAGCAATTGCTATTAGCCATTGATGGAGAAGGATGCTGGATTAATTATGCTTCTAGGATGACTCAATGTGCCATGTTGCTATGTTTTGATAGATGGAAGGGCAGAGCGAAAGTTGCAAAACCCAAGACTGATGACTCATCTAGTCCTGGCTGAGCAGTAATGAGGGCATGGATTGTTCTGTGCAACATAACTGTTGTCTGGAATATGGCAAAATGTGAAAATTGTGGCTGTGCTTAAGGCAAAAGTAATTAATCAGTTTGCTGAGCAACATAAGGACAGGACTGAAATGAGAACACTTCAGATTAATGTCTCTCCTATTAACACTAGCAGGATTTGGAGCTGGGTGGAGATCAGGACTGAGGCTAACTTCCATCATTACTTAGATTTGATTTGCCCAGTACTAATGTTCTGTTTAAATTTATATGCTCCTTTCTGGAAAAGGTTATCACCAGTAGCAACAGGCAAAATATTTAGTACTGGATAGTCTGCATATTTATCCTCTAGAATCCAAACCTTTGGATATGGAAAATAATCTGGGGAAAAGAAGGATCAGCTCCTGTATCTGCTATGGTTCCAGACACATCCTGATTTTAATCAGGGAAAAGAGAAGAAGTGTCATAAAAAATAAACTCAATGGCTCCTCTATTTCCTTTTCCCCTCTCCAATAGACACTAACTCCAGATGTTACTCCATTTTATGGTAACCAGGATCCTATCCCATGGCAGAAGTATCACTCTACCTGTGAATGGTACTGTTTGACTTTTATTCTGAAGCAAGAGTTGCTGCCCCTTCTTTATGTCATTCCCTTTTAACTACAGATATTATTTTCATCAGCTCGCCTCTTTGGGTGAAATCTCTGTCCCACTGAAATCAAAGGCAAAACAACTAACTTCAAAGTGCTCATGATTTCTGCTATCTTCTTGTTCCACATGTTATGCTTTAGGTTTCAAGTATTTCTTTTCGTTTGTTTGAACTCATTATTTTACTGCAGTCTTCTTTTCCCGTCCCTCACATGTGAAGGCAATAAAGAAACCCAGCTGATTTTCCTTATAGTACCTCTTATCTCATAAGCCTTTAACAATGCAGCTCCTTTCTGCAAAGGAAAGTCCACATAATTTCAATCTTCTAATACAAAATTCCAGCCTCTGATAAGTGTTTGGTGTCCTTTTCTCTTTGAGCTAAGTAATGAAGATTGACCACATTATCTAATATCAAAGCATACCATTAGTGCAACATGGCAGGAGCTACAGAGGTTTTGTCCCTCTCCTTTTCCTTATGGCTTCTAAAAACCTGCTTTTCTGTTCACCACCGGGTACTGAGCAATTACTGTAAAAAAAAAGATGGAAAAAACTGAAAAAGGTTAGAGAGAAACAACAGGAAAAAACAGCCCCTCCTTGTGATATTTTTGTTTCTGCTGCTGGCTGTGGCAGAAGTCCAGATTCTGAATGAACAAAACTCCCAGTGGCTTAGGGACTATAGTATTCAGCCCATAGTCAGGAAATGCACTAGCATGTGACAATGAGAAGAAATAAAAAAAAAAGCTTTCCAATGCTTTTGAGCTTCCAGCTCAATCAGTTTGGATCAAAGCTCTGGGGCTGTTGAGATTTTGTGTGAATGGGTTCTCTATTGCTAAACAAAAATGTGTGTGTTACACTGTACGACAGTTAAGTGGTAAGCAGTATGTGGCTTTGCTTCCTCATTGATATTTCATTTTTGTAGTACTAGCAGTATAAAACCTCATTTTATGTACAGGGCCTCTGTCCTCCCTATTCAAGCAGTAGGGAACTCTTTCCCAAAACACAAGGTAGGATCCCTATTCCTCCTCCTCCTTTCCAGGAAAGCTACTTGATGACGGTTGTTCACTATTCAGTGTCAAATCTTGGCTCTACAAGATGAGAATTTTAAGAAGTTGTGTCATGTTCCATGTTTATTATCATCCACTGACCCAGGTTAAAACATTGTCCTTTACAATACATTTCCTTCGGGGAACTAACATCCTGAAAACTTAATTGTTGGGAAAAATAATCTCTTCTTCTTGTAAAAATTTAAAATATAAATTACCCACAATTGTATTATCAAGAAGAGAGTGTTTTGGAGATCCTCTAGACACTGTACAGAGCAGAGATTTCATCTTAATTTTTTCTCTCAGTACGTCCATCATTCTCATGGAGCACGTGTTCACATTGTGTTCATTGTGTTCACATCTTATAATTTCTCTCTCTCTCTCTTTTGCGAGTTTAGTGACAGACTGATAAAAGCAGGACCCTCAAGCAACAGAACACAGAGGGCAGCAGATGTCTAAACACTCTCTTTTTGACAATTTCCATGACCAAACAGGGACAGGTGTAAAATTCAGGTTTCTATTAACATTTTTCTGAAAAGTAGAGTATTTATAGTTTGTGAGAACATTAAAAAAAAAAAAAGCCTCACTATTTCAGTAAGCTAATATTAACTGTTTCAGAGACAACTCTTTCTTTTAAGGAATTTTTATTTTCCCTATGTTTATTATCACATAAATTCATTGAGAGAAAGTAAGTTTCTGCAGGAAAATTGTTACTTGTCAGTGTGAGCAAAACTGAGGATTGACAGGTGGGGAATGACACACTGATCTGTGTGATCAATGAAAAACAGTTAAGCCTTCCTGGGGATGTGGCAGAAAGGTGGCTGCCAGCTCCCACAGTTTCTGGGGGATGCAACTCAAGCAGTGTTTCACAGGGGGACTCACCACAATAATAGAATAGATGGTGAACCATTTACTTTGCAGCAAATGAAAGGTGTAATTGAGGCAATTGGGAAGCCATGGCATAGTTCTTATTTCATGGATGCTCTGTGGAAAAAGCAACAATTTTCTAAGTCCTTAGTTAGGTTGGATCACACAGTTTTGGTCTAGCCCATAAAGAGGAGAGTATTTAAGAACTGGAAGGTTAAAGGGGCCATGCCATTTGACGATGAACAATACAAGGGCTTGGCATTCAAAAGTGGATCCTATCAGGTTTTGCTTCTGGAGCAGAAGTGGTCTATGAAATTCTTACTAGCTTAATGTTTAAAGTATCTGCTAAAAATTATGGAAAACATGCTTGCCATCTCAGCCTCCAGCAGGAAATCCTGCACCTGATTAGCAAAGATTCTGTCTGCCCCTTTGCCTCCCCCCAAGTAAGTTTAATTGCCTTAACACCATCAAACCTAAGACCAGAGAGAGGTGGGTAAAAACAAATGACACAAACTCCTTAAATGGCCTTGCCTTCTCTGGGTAGCTGGGAGCCTGCTGGAAACAGTCTCCCCAGTACTGCATCCCATTGCTTTTGTTTATCTATCCTTGCTGACATTTTCTTCAATTAGGAAACAATAGCTCCGTTCCAATGTACTGAGCAGAATTACTGAAACCCAGTCACGTGACACCATGAGAGTGTGTTTTCAATTATTCACTCTGTCTTTTTTTGCCAGGCCTATGAAGAGGAACAGCCTTCTGCAGGAGTCAGGTTTGTCTGCCTCGCTGTTGTAAGTTCCTCCTTTTGAATTTTTACTTTACATTTAGGTATTTTTAGTTGTTTGTTTGGGTTTTTTTTTTAATTTTTAAAAAGTAAATTCAACTCTCCTAGAGTCTCTTATTCTTTATTAGAAAACTTCCAAATTTCTAGCTCTTCCTACTGCCTGGAAATCCTAGACATCTGCAATAGTTCAGTCCTCATAGCACTGCTTAGTGATGAGTCTGACAAAGATCACAAGATCTAGATTAAAATAGGATGCAAGATATCATGCTGTTAGCACTTGGTAATGCATAACTCATCTTGTTCTTGCTAGTAAAGAAATATTCTATCTTTCCTACTGTCTGGTTAACAGCAAGAGCATTCATATGCAATCTGGGAGCTTCACCAGATTATTTGCATCTTGTAAATGTTTGGTTTAATATCCAACCAAAAATTTGAACCAAATGGGCACAGCTCAAGTCATGTATTTTGTTTGCAGAAGACAGACTGAGCTAGGGTTTTTAGACTTAAAGCTGGAAAAATAAAAGCTTGGGGAAAAAAAAAACCAAAAAAAAAACAGAAACAGAGAAGGAACATTTGGTTTGCATTACAAACCACAGACAACTTCCATCAGGCGTGCTGAAGGTATAAGAATGGCAAGAGAAAATGACAAGCAGTAAGTGCACTGGAGGAAAAGATGAATGGTTTGGAGAATTGACTTTGAAGTAATTGTCCATGTTACCAATACCTTGAATTAAATTTGGTGGAAGATGGCGATGAATCATAAAGCTTCTCTAGCACTTGTGATATTGTTTTCTCTGTAAAATAACATTTCTGGATACTTTTATTGGAAAACTATAGTTTTGGTACCTCCTATATTTCTGTCACTTATGCAACCCTGAATCAGCAGCTCTGGAAAGGATGTTGCCTTAGTTAAGACTTGGGATGTGATCTAATACTTAGAGCAACTATTTAACTGGAAGTCTTCAGGTCTACTGGGTTTATTTTCACCTCAGCCACTGGCTTGCATTGAGATATTAGGTAAGTCATTCAGGGTTAAACTTGATCTTTGTGCTGATGGAGTTCTGATGGGTGTGGGGGAGGAGGAAATGTCTGATGCAGCAGGGCAAAAGAGATGTTCTCTCTGCATAAGGTAAAATTCCTCAGGAGTATTGCCTGGGAGTGGGATACAGAATGCACTTTGAGCAATGTTTCCTTCACTGTTTCAACAGGTGCTTTTATGTATTTACTGCATCCCAGGTGCTTAGCATGGTCAGAGAGGCACTTCTTGGAGCATTTAGTACTGATGGCAGTGCTCCCTCCTTAAGCTCAGCAGCTTCAGGCAGAGCAAGAAAGGGCTCCTGCATTTCTCCAGACTTCATTCTAGCATGCCAGTCTCCAGAGAGCTGTATTTTGACCATTAAGCTATCAAGTCCTCTGCTTACCCATGTGCTTTTAATAGCTCTTTTAAAATTCTTTCTCTTTGGGGAAGTAGGAGTGGAGTTAACGTTTGTACAACATCTAAATCCTTGAATGAAAAGTGCTACTTCTTCTAATTTTCCCCCACAGGCAAGATTGTTTAGGTCTGAATGTGCAACTTGGGCTCACTTCTGACATTCTTACTGCTAGTGTCTAATAGCAATTGCCAGACTCACAGAAGGAGCATCAATCCCTGCTTGCAGACTTTCAAGTGATGAACATTCCACACACCTTCAGCAAGTAGCTCTGCTGCTTCCTATCCAGATGCTGAGGGGAGGGACTTGCAGAAGTTCCTTTCATCATAGCCATTCAATTGCTTTTTCAGCTCCACATTCTGTTTGAATGGGACAGATTGCATTTTTACCTACCTTCAGACATACAGGAGAAGCAATCTCAAGCTTCACAAGATCATTTCCCAGTACACTGAGGACACTAACAGGCATACAGGGATTTGCCAACTCAAAATTTGCAAATAGGTACATACCTATTATGGTAGACTAAAGCTTTAGGCTTTCCAAAACACTGAAAAGCACTTAAAAAAACAAAACAAAACAAAACAAAAACCCCACAAAAAACAAAAACCAAAACCAACCAACCAAAAAAAACCCTAAAAAACAAACCAAACCAAAAAACCCTGAAAAACCTCCAAACCTTGAAAGTCTTTACATATTAGTAGGGTTAGGTGTCAGTCAGCTTTTAACTAAAGTAATCAACAAAAAACCATACAAAAATTTGCACACTGTAATGCTGAATTACACCAAGTACTTATTTCAGTTCTCAAAATTATTATTCTAGTAAAAATCACAGCATTTTTCATCTCTGTACTTCAAAATACATTACTGCATAGAGGCTCTGAAAAGGAGGCTCCCTCAGTAATGCAGGATGGGAAATTAATCCTAGAGAAATAAGACCACATTCCAATTACAAAGTCCATGTGTTAAAGTCGAGCTCCATCTATGTTATACCTGTCCTCATCCCCTCTGGCCTCTGTGTCCTTACACACAGGCTTAGATGTCCTTTAATTCAGCATGTGCTCTGCATCACAGGAAGGGAGCACGGCTGTGCTGCTGTGCAGTCCTCTGTACCACAGCTACATTCAGCCATGGTTGCAAATTTTGTTATTCTTAAGTAGAACATTCTGTGTATCGAAGGGAAAGGAGAATATGGGCTACTTCAGTTTGACACTGAAAGTTTCCCTTATGCCAGTGTGGGGGAGGCTGGGAGTCCAGTGACTTAGGTTTTAATGTTCCTATCCAGTGGGGTTGGACTCTCCTGGAGGAGCAGAGACAATCCCACACTCATGCTCACTACTTTACTCATTTTACAAAAGCTCCAACTTCTGTCACATTTTGATTGTATAACATTTCTTCAATTTTCTCTTAGTTTTTTATGCTGAATCATACGCTGAAACAAACCATTTCTGTAATGGGATACTTTTTGATTGGTGTATTGGAGCTGTATTCCTTTATAGAGTTCAATCCCTAATCAGATATTCGCATCTTAAGTGCTTCACTGGATCTCTCTGTTACTTTTAAATGCATGGTCTTAAGTGAGTTCTGGTCTGCAAAGGTAGGAGTTTTATAGCAGCTTGACATTCCTTACTCTCTCACAGCTAAGATGTGCTTTTGCTAAACCACTTACAAATCAGATGTGCCAGGCAGAGAACTTAACCTCAACAATTTGATTAATCTCCTTTGAATTATAGTGGTTTCATGAATCAAACTTCAGAAGGAGCTTCTCCTTTCCAAACAATGTTAAGGGAATAGAATAATGCTTTTAAAGTATCTTCCTTTTCCATTTGTGATTTCAACATGCAAATTCAGCACAGGGGAAGCATCAAAAATATTTATTAAAAACACTCCACTGTGTTTGGGGAGTATGGGAAGAGAATGTAAAGGTGAAGAAGAATTTAGTAAAGCACTGCACAGAAACAGAATTAGCAAGTCATGAGATATCACGTGGCTGTTAGCAGACTGAAAGGCTCTGTTGATTTGATTTATTCATTAGGGCTTTTCAGTAGTGTAGGTTATTAAGTGGGAGAAAGTGGGGTATATTACAACTTACTTTTTATATTTCCTTTCCTGGAGGATATTTAGCACCAGAGAAGCAGAGAAAGTTGTTGAAAGTATCATGCCACATAAGTGGGAGAATGATACAAAAAAGAGCAGCACCACCAGCTCTCTGAAGATGGATCGAAAGAGCAATGCTGGGAACAGGAAGTCAAGAAAGTTTCGCTCTATTTCAAGATCACTTATACTTTGCAATGCCAAAAACAGTGATGATGGGTCAAGTCCTGATGAGAAATGCCCTGATCCCTTTGAGATCTCTACCAGCTGGGGTCAAGAGGATTTTGACTGCTGTCCTAGAACACAACTGCCATTCACATCAGAGACAGAAGACAGCCCACCTGATCCTCCGCGTGTGATCACCAGCGTGGTCCAGTCCAAAGCTGCGGCAAATGAGAACTGCAACAACATGAGAAGAAAGTTACTCACCAAGGTAGGCAACGCAGTGCGGTATATTGTAACGTTTTCCATTGCAGTAGCTACAAAACAGATAAATTCATATTTCTCAGGAATACAGGATTCTCCTGAGCTTTTTCAGAGCCTGTGAGCCTGCAGTGTTCCTGCTCTGCATAAACAGCATGAAAATGCATTAGTTTCCCTGCTGTGCTCTTGCACTCTGCTGATTGATGTTCTGCTGAAATCAGTGACTGCTAGGCCATTTCCAGAGTATTCAGACTAGCACAGTTGGTGCTTTCTATGTGCAATATATAGTACTTATCTCAACATATAAAACTGTCAGTATAGTAAAGTGCATCTGTAAAGTGGGATACTGTGAGATCTCACAAGCTATGCAAGTATGAATTGTATTAATACTATGAAAGACACAGGAGATTCATCAGGCAGATGTTCTTTGTCTCCGATTCAGGAAGGAGGTAGTGATGGCTCTAAAGCCACCAGAGATGCCACTTTTTCCTAGAGATAAACTCTTAACAACATCATGTTACAACATTATCCTTGAATCAAGAAGTAACTGTGTTAACTGTAATGATCTAACCAATTTTTCAGTTTGAGCAATATATTTTAGATACCTTTAGAAAGTTTTTTCAGTGATATATTCTAATTTTTCCACATTCTCTCTACCTGTTGGTGTAATGTGTAAAAGAGACCACGGTGCAAGTGTGACGTGCCTTTTAATACAGTTTGTGTCCTCCTGGCACCTCCCTTATATGCCTTTTACCTGTGCAAATAATGGGTTATTTGCTGATCCTTTCACCTAAAATATGTCTTTATTATATATTGTATTTTATTATACATACCTTCATTAAAAAATGGCTGAAACTAGACCTCTAAGTCTAAACACACAGAGAGAGGAACAGTGGTAGTGAAAATCAGAGTCTCCTGTCACTCCTCGAGTCTCTTGCTAAAGATGACAGCATGCAGCCCAATATTGCAAAAACTGCAGCAGGACAGAATTCTTGATGTGAGGTGTTTCAGCCCCTGGCTAAGTCCCAGCATGAGAACAAAACCATGACAACTTTCTATTACATTCTGACAGAAAATGTAAACAGGTGACTCTGACCCAAGTCCCAAAATACAGTCAGTCACCTGCAAAACCATACTGCCTCCTCTGTTTTGGAAAGGGTCCATATGTACTCTGCTGACTTCCTTCTCCGAGTGAAAAAGGAGCTGGGCTTTGTGGACTCCCCCCTCTTCGCTTTTAACAAAGCAGAAGCTCTTTTTTAGGTGTGTGTATAAATCCACGCTTAGGCTAGAGTGTTAGTATCACTGAACAGGATGGGTCAGGAGCCTGGATGAATGGTGACATTAATTACTCAGCAACCCAGTCCCTTAGAGCAGCGTTTGGGTTGTTTACTATTGTTATAGACAATGGATAGTTTAAATTCCCTCTCCAGAGCTCTCATAGCAATATAAACCTCTTCAGATGCTACTTGCTAATCTTCCTTACCTTTTAGAGTCACGGATTGGTGAGTGATTCTAAAAAATCTTATTCTCAGCATGCTAAATAGGATGGACTTTGCAAGAGCTGCACTGGCTTTATCCTATACTACTGTTGCTGAGGCTTTGCGCTATATTATGAAAGCAGTGATCTCTTGTCTTCTGCACGGCACAAGCTTTTCAGAACAATCTTCCTGTACCATGTATCTTAGTGAGCTTAAGCTTAAAACCTTGCTCATTAAGAAAGAAGACAACAAGCATTTTTCAAGTCCCAGAGTAACACTCAGTCTCTCCATCTCCATGTGACACTTCAGAAATTCATGATGTGTGACTCAGAGCTGAAAGATCCTTGTCTTTGTTCAAGAAAATAGATTCCATTCTCTCTGTGGTGTTGCTGAGGATATTCCACTATTCTTTCTAGCGCCTGCAGCCCTAAGCATGACTCTGAAGGTGCTAATAACTCCCACTGAACTGAACAACCTAATCTTTGCTGTCACACTGGAAGGAGAAAAGAATGTTTAATAAAAGTGCTGCCTGATTTAATTCTTCCTGTGCATTTCTTCTCCAGAGCTAAGGGGGATCCTGGAATATCAGTATTCAATATACTAGTTCCTCTCTTCTTTTCAAAACCTTAATTACCTCTCTGAGCCATACCCTGCCAATTTCATGGGATTCACCATAAGCAATAAACTATGTTTCAGTGTTCCAGGATTTCTGAATAGGTATTAGAGGCATATTCTCCTGGTTCCAAAATCTTTAGGATCCCAAAGAAGAGTCCTATGTCTGACATAAGACTAACAGTCTGAGAAACTAGGTGCTACTTAGAGTAGGAAAATGAGAGGTAAGAGGACAGTTTTGAAGAGAGTGCATCTATGTATCATAGCACCAATTTCTTTCACTTCAGTCTTCAACAGAAAATGTTGCTATGGCCATTGAGGGAAGCACTGCAGCATGAGCACAACCTACATTAGACTATAGAGAATCCCTACAGAAACACTTTGTCCTTATTGCACTACCTGTAGAAAAGATTTTGAGCTGGAACTCAAATCTTATACACCAGAGAATTTCAGAAGGAAGAAATTATGATACCAGCTTTTGCTCATTCTTCTTTTCAAGAAAATATGCATAGGATTTGGTACTACACTGATTGGGTTGGGACTGTAAGTCGATGTCACTGCTCCTCTGTCATCTAACACACAGCACAGTGCTAGCATGTGTGTGAGCAGGGACCACAAACTTGTACCTTGGGTAAATTTGGTTCTTGTGAGGAGTATTGCAAAGAAAGGTCCTGGGTGCAAAAATCTGACTTGTACATGTGCAGGTACTTTTGGCTTTTAACCAAAGCATCCATAGTCTGCGTTTACCCCACTGGTGCACCAAAGGGGAGAGGATGGACATTATTTAGATGTGTTGCTGGTTACCATTTTTACTGTGATGGCATGTGGGCAGCACCAGATGGATTTCAGTTCATAACTGCATCTTCTAGGCAACTTTTTTTCCAACAGTATATGGCATTGTGGCACACTCAACATGCAAAACTGCATATCTATCTTTATCTATAGAAGCTATAGCAGGTAGAAGGAAATAAGGTTGAGACAAAACTTAAATAGGAGCCCATCAACAACTATTCAGTGGTTCATTAGATTCAGGACAAAAAGCTCAGTCAGTGTTATGTCTATGTGAACTACATGGTTACCTCAGACATTTGGTTGACCGGATGGTCATTCACATCCTGCCAAGACATGGCCCCTATATATCACATAGGGCCCTATGTAACAACCCTTAGCAGTTATCCTTCTTTGACCTCAGCCTACCCTACTGCCATAGGTAGCCCATTTGCTGCTGGAATCCTATTTCCAGTCACTTTTTTTTTTTCTTTTTTTTTTTGGTCACAGAAAAGCTGCTGCATGACATACAGTGAATGAAAGAAAACAGGAGATAATCTGGGGAAAGGGAACTAGAGAGGGAAGAGAGACCGTGGAATTACAAAGACAAGAAAAGAGGAAACAGCTGACCATAAATACTTTAAAGCAAGTAAAGTGAGGGGAGGAGAAAGCAACCGTCAGGAGCAGTGATGAAATCATATCTGCAGCAAAGTGCATCACCTAACTACTCCCTGCTTTCTTTCAAATGCTGCATTCTTCCTTTTCTTCTCTGTGTCCTCAGCATGTTTTGTGCATTGCTACAGCAGCTTCGCTCATCTACATGCAGCTGAACAGAAAGGCAGGTAGAGATGTTCCCATTAAGGACTATAATTTCATAAGCTTTCCAGCCATCTCTCTCCTTCCTGGCTGATTATACAGGAAAACAGTAGAGGCAATTAATACATCATCGTGCACAACCAGGCAAAGAAAAGCTGTATCAAAATCATATAGCACATAACTTATGCTTTGTGAGATAGCACCTGGGAAAGAATGTCTCTGTCTCATCCATTAATCTCTACATCCGCTTCAAAGTATCTCCTTTCATTATATATTCTAAATAACAAAGATATTTTTCCCCTTCTTTAATGTACTATCAGCAGTGATGTGAGCAGATGAACAGTCTTTTAATTAATTAGATTTCTATGTTCCAATACTCACTCATACTGACCACTGCTCATTGCCTAGAGCACCCAGGACTAACCTGTATATCATCTGTTAAGCCACATCCTGAACAACTTAGATTCTAAGATGGGCAGAGCTGGAAAGCCACATTGTCAGTGTGTAGATAAACAGATCTCCATCATCATTTGCTTCTTACAAAATCAGCAATTTCCAGGTGCCCTGAAAGGAAGAGAAAAGAGAGAAAAAAAAAAGTAAGCAGTGTTTGATACCTTGTACACTGGTGCAGCAAGCGCTGTGGAAGATGGCCTTGTCTGCTCATCTCATCACAAAGTCTGAAACTATCTCAGCTGTAGTGGACAAGACTAGATAATATCAACTCCTGTTCAGAGAACAGGAGTGTCTGCTGGGTTTAAGAGCTGCTTCAAGAAGCATTTCATTACCTCTTCCCTGCACCACCAACAGCCTGGAAATCACCAAGATTTGCCAGCCAGAGGAGCTGGTGGAAGGGTTGAAACAGCATCTAGAATAACTAGAACAGAGAAGGGCTGACTTTATGCAAACACTGGATCCAAGCTGATCTGACTGCATGGCTCCACTCTGCTCTAGAAACTTCTCTGCCCTTGCTTACTTTGGTCCTTGACCCTCTAACTTCAAGGAGGAAAAAAGCAAAAGGTAATTTTTCTCCCTTTGTCATCTCCAGAATATATTTTTATTAACTTGTCTTTGTGCAAACACCAGCTAGCTGGCTCTTTGGTACCAGGACAAGCGTTACGGAAACAGACTGTAATGTCTCAAACATGAGCCTATGGTCGGGATGGAAAAACAAAGCCAGGAGAGGAGACAGCATTTCTTTAGACATTTATGTGTTATTCTCCTTTTCCTACTTGTTCTCTCTTTCTGTCTTCCCAGCCTTCTGCTTTTCTGACAACAGGGCCATGTTATCCCCAGAGCAAGTTGGGAAAGAGGTTGTTATAGTTGCTGCAAAATATGAGCCAAGGCAAAGGCTTCCAGAAAAACAAACCAAAGGCCAGATGATGGGTGGAAAGGTCCGTCTGTAAGATATGATGTGCTGATTTGTCTATCTAGGGCAGAACTTTAATTCCCATGCCCTGCTTCTTGCATCATCCAGAGGCTTTCTATCTTCTGCCACTTTATTAATTGCAAAGGGAATATGCTACTGGGAAAATGAATTACATCTACTATAAATATTTTGAAAAGACCAAGGCATTGGCTAGGGTATGTCAGAATCAGTGGAATCACGTCAGTTTATGCCAGAGACACTCTGGCCCCTTCGATGTTGGAACTTATGCATAAAAAAAATGCTTCTTGAAGATAATCCCTAAAGACTGTATTCTGTTAATCTTCCACTTGGAAATCCCAGCCATTTCACAGTCAGGAGGCCAGAAAAGCTAAATATTTAAATTCATTATTGTACTGTTGTTAGATTTGTATTTTATTTTATTTTTTAAAACAGCCATAAATCAGCTCATTGTCATACTCTTGGTTAACCGAGTCAAAGACCTTACTTGAACTAGCCTTGTATAACACTTCATTTCAGACAATCTAACTACTGTGTCTTATGTTAAGAGCACACAAAAGCTTTTCAGTTTTCCACAGATGCCTTGGTTACCCTTATTTCTAAACAACATCTGGAATTAGATGTTTTGAGATGAGACTCTGGGCTAGAAATGCCTAATGAAAGCATGAGGGACTAAGAAATCTTTTAAATGGCAGACAGAAAGACATCCTCAGAAACTTTGCATTTCACATGACAAAAAAAAAAAGGGGGGGGAGCAGGAGGAGAGAGCTGGCCTGGACATGCAAATTACTTTTCCAGAACAAAACACATGAAAAATTAATCTACTCTCACCTGTGACAAAACTGTGTTTGAGAAGGCTCTTGAACTCCATCTTTGATTTTTATCTTTCAGCCAAGCAGATTCCATTTAAAGAAAAATTTTGCTTATAATGCACTCCCACAGACTTCCTTCATTTTGTTTTCACAGTGATGAGTGAATATTATAATGCAGATTCAAGTTTCCCCAGAGTCGAAGTGCTTGGTGACAGATCCCCTTATAAGCAGTGAGATTTTATTTATTGGCAGCAAATAGGTATTTAAACATATGTTCTAATAATGAGAAGGCAAGGTTGACCTAGAATCCACCTGCCCACATGCCAAAACTGCCAACATTATTTTAGTAAATTTTCAGCATTCACTACACTCAGAGATAGAAATCACCTTTCAAAACAAGCAGGACACTTTAAAAAGGAGTAGGATGCAAAATAAATACTGTCTTTACTCTTGGAACCTTCAGTAGTATTTCTGTGCATAAAATAATAAGTTGGACAGGAAATAAAAAGATATTAATGAACAAAGCCCAGAGCAAATCAACTCATGGCACATGAATTGGTTGAACATTTATTTTTCTAAAGAACAGCTTTTATTAATTTTCTGTCATGTTGCAATAACTTCAATGTGAATATAGTGATCTACATCCAGCACCCAAAACAGTGCAGATGCTGACAACATACAGATATTTGTCACATGTCCCTACAGCCGAATAAACTTTTCTTTTTTTTAATTAAAAAAAAAATAAAATCACAGAAATGAATTGTAGAAAAAAATGACACACACAGAGCTTATTAGAAACATAGCCAACTAGGTAAGATGACTACAGATATAAACAAAAATTGTTCTCAAGGTTTTTCTGCAGCATACAATGGATTTAACCTCTACATTCCTCCTAAGTGCATGCAACTTATTGCTCTTGGAAGGAATATCCATGTCAATTTTTATTTGGTGTCATTTCACATGTACGTCCCAGTACAACCCTGAATTTCCAGCCTGATATGTCCCATTGTACAAATTACAATGTCTTCCACAAAGGACCTAATGGTGCTGCAATGAAAAACCCCAGAGCCAAACCCACTGTACTTTGTAATGTCCTGTGAAACTTATGAGAGCCAAATAACTTTTGGAAAATTAATTATGAGAATTTTTATAAACCACATGAGCACAGAAGCTGTATGCTGTGAACTAGTTATAGGAAGGGCATAAGCATGACTATTCTCTTAACGGAGATGAGTTAGGGACAGTCTGAAAAGGCCCACCATTGAGTGAATATTAAAGACAAAATGAAGCATGGAGAACACCTATGCAAAGTGAGTGTGCCTGACCAGTATCTATAAGAGGATATATGGATATATAGATATTTCAAGGCAGCAGCAAACAAGAGTAAAGACTCCTAAGAAGATAGGGTGACAAGTCCAAATTAGAATTCTGACTACAGGAAAAAAAAGGAAGCATCTTTTTAAACATTGACTCTATAATACAATTATTCTTTCACAACAGCCCAAATCCACAATCAGCTGACGTCTCAAAATACTTAGCCAACCAGGAGAGTAATTTCCTATCTTTAATAGCTATCTTACATTTCTCATGTTTTAGAAGCAGCACACTACCCTACTGGAAACACTGTGAGTTTAATGGATGCTCCATGTATGCAGAACCTGGCCTGTAATTTCTTACTGATACCTAAAACAAAGGACAAATGCAAACAAACTGAAATGGTAGCTTACATTACTTACATTACTCAAATTTTAAGACAGCAAACTTCAGATCTTTATTTAGTTACTACACCAAAGACTTCAAAGCATTGCCATATGATAAAAAAACATAATGCGGTCCTGACTTCAAGTATCTATTTCCCACAGTATTTACCTTGGGTGAAAAGTAAATAGAGAAGCTCAAAAACTAATACTGGTATTGAAACAAACTGGTTTAAAATATAATCCTGTCCATGTTTATACACTTATCTGTTACTCACTAGAAGCACTCTTCATGAACAAAACAGGCTTCGTAAAATTCAGACGCTCCTCATTAATGGCAGACAATCCGGAATGCAAGCAAACCCACAGAGCTAACAAGTCAGTCAATACAAATATAGCCCTTATCCACTACCTACCGAATTCAGCCTGCAGTGCGTCTAGGGCACCAAGTTAAATACTTCATTCATTCATTAATTCACAGCCTTAGATTTACTCTGGCAGGTTTCAGAATGGGAGCCAGGCTTCAACAGTCAGCCTGGAAGATAATGACCTTTATTGACATCACTGTAAATTTAAAGTTTGTGTTTGCTCTCAGTCAGGTATGAGATTTGTGGTGACAGGACACAGTGATTTTAACCCGAGGGCTGGAATTCTGCTTAGGGCAGAAATGAAGTCCTACTAGGGAAAAAGGTGGTTACACAGCTTTCCTTGTTCTGTCAGACTACAGATTACTGGAAATAGTTCATGTGACTCTGAGCAGGGGACCTGGGAGCAATACAGACAGTTGACCACTGTTGTATTTTGTGGCCTGTCCTAACATATGCAATTTGCCTCCCCTTCAGAAATCTGTACCTCAGTCATACCAATGTCTTGGGAACAAGCTTGGTTCCAGGATACAGTGAGAGCCCTCCTCACTTTGTATAGAGAGGCTGGCAAGGGCAGGGGAGGTGGGTTTAGATGGGAGCAGAATGAGTGAATACTTGAATTATGAGATTTATTAAGCACATGGAAAAACGTATTGTGTACTAACTTTGCATCATTCCTTCTCTCTTTAGAATTTTTAAGTGTTCACCTATTTGTGCTGCAGGAGTATATTTCCTAGACAAATGTGTTGTCCTTCATGGGTTTAGTCAGTCCATTCTTTGTTTTACTTAGTCATACGACCTAAGACACTATTTCTTTCTGTATTGCCGTATGTGAATGATTCATAACTGTGTTAAAAATGTGCTTACAATTAGTCCTCCAGATGCAACACATAGACTACAGCAACCTCAGTCAGTCTGGAGTAGACAAAGAATCTTCCACTGTTGCAGTCCTCTCTGCTCCCCTGCCCCCACTTAACAAGTTAGCAGCAGGGGTGGAGCTTCTAGTGTTTTGTATACAATTATTTTCCATTCAGACCTCTTCTGTTTTCCAGACTATTTCCTTTTCTGGCATACACTTATTTTCCTCCCTCTCTTTTCTTATAATAGTTAGCATAGGCAAAAATTATCCAGTTACTATGAAAAGTCTATTATCTGTTCCCTTCACCTCTATAGGAAGGGGCACTCTATTCTAACACTTTGCTCTTGTAGCCAGAAGTCACTGAAGCTCTAAGGAAAACAACTCTTTTTTTAAAACACTGACTCTGTAATACAATTATTCTTTCACAGCTGTAGCGTTAGAGGCCTGTTCCTGTCCTACTTGGAGGCACTCTGGTTCTAAAAACAAGAACATATTCTATGTTTCTTAAAAAGGTTCAAGAAAACTCTAAGTAACTTTTAACATCCTTGGTACATTTTCTTTCATGCAACCTTTCATCTTCTGAATCAGGACAGCTGCATCTGCAGGCTGTGTACAATCACAGGGAACAGCAGCTCTGGAATCAAGCTCTCTAGGAGTCCGAAATGTGCATCTCTCTGGAAAGGGTTCACAGGCAGCCATGTGCCTGCTGGAGGTACACCAAACAGGTACGGTACATGGGGACCCAGCACACTTATTAAGGAGCCATTTGTCTGCACAGATTTTGCATGACCAGCTTCTGTAACAAGATATGCCCTGAAGCTCAGTTTCAGAGAAAGACAGTGATGGTTTGGGAATCATTTCTTACAGTACTTCCAGTTGGAGAGACAGGTCAAGATTCTAGAAAAATAAAACTGTGACCATTCAGGGATCTAATACTTCTCAATTACACTAAGAAATAAAACCCAGACGAATGAAAGAATGTACATAACATCAAGTTTTCAAGCATTGAAAAAATTACTTTAGGGCAATATAGGATGTCACCAGCCTATCAAGGTCATTGGAAAACAATGTAAGCTAAAGTTCCTGAAAGAGAGTAAAGTGTACAGTCTCTGGTCAACTTGCAAAAGCAAGATGGTGAGAGTGGAGGAATACTTTGCCTGGATGTAAGCTATATGTGGGAAGGCAGCGACTGATCATCAGGACTGAGCAGAAGAGAGAAGCAACAGGAAAAAGTCCTAGCAGGGTCGGGGATGTATCACACATCAACACACCTCATGGCAGCTCTCAAGGTAAAGGGAGAAATGCAGTTGATTCCTCAGTTAGTGAGGTGTATAGTGCCATGTTGTTTTTTGTAAAATGACATGTAAGCATGTTGTTATTTTTCTTTTTTTTTTTAAGGGATAGTCATCTGAGCCCAAGGGGTGAACTGTTAACACTAAACGGAGAATCACTTAAAGATCTGTCTAGCAAGGAGGCTGAATCTCTCGTTCACCCAACAACACGGCTGATGAACGTCATGATGACTAGCAAAGTAAGCATGAAAGTTGTGGTGCCCTCCCACAATGGTGGGGTGATTTGACAACATCTACTTGAGAGAAAAGGGGAATTTATGCATCAGACATTTGAAGAACATGATTTTGCTCTTCCTGACAAAACCCCAGACCTCTTGTGGTCAGACACTGGTGACTTTCAGCATAGCTTTTTCCCCAGATAAACAGAGGCTATGGGGAGGCCAAGGCCCTGGGAAATTCTAGCAAGGGCTGTACAAACCCTCCTTTTAGAAACACACAGCTTGCCAATGTTAATTTTCTACTTGGAAGTTGAGCAAAGGCAGAGGTGGATTTAAGGCAAGATCCATGAATCAGGAAGACAGAGAGCAGGCCCTGTATTGAAGTAGTTTTGTGGATATAGGATCTCTAGCTAGGAAAGTCCCAAGGTGAATGTTACTAGAGTGTGCTACAGAGAGAAGGGAACGACAGCATTAACAGGTCAGCAACCCTGTATTATCACTAAATATTTAACTGGAAGACCCTTTTGAACTTTCTTTCACAGAATCTGTTTCACTGGATTAGAGACAACTCATTTCAGGCTTCTCATCCTCTCATCCCCATCACAAAGTAGATAGCACCAAGACTTCTCACTTGCAAAATCTGGAGGAAACCCAAGGATGATGAATGGATAGTTAGCCCCCGACCACACATTTACGACTTGGAAGACAACAGAGCTAAGCCAGAGATTTGTTGTAGACTTTAGATCTTGATATTCAGTGAAAAAGGCACTTTCTGCTTGTTACCTGCAATAGGGTCACACAGAAAGTGCTGATATAATCCTAGACCGAGAAAACACCCCTGACTGGAACTTCTATCGGGTCTGAATGTGCCTCTTTCTAGGACACCAGTGAACTCTCATTCAGATATCTTCTGGATTCTGCCAAGGTTTTTATTGATTTTCTCTCCTTTAAATACTTAAGTGGACAGAGATAGAAACATAGAAATGTCTGGGTTGGAAGGGACCTCTGGAGGTCATCTAGTCCAACCTCCCTGCTGAGAGCAGGGACATCCTC